>PVHY01007443.1:0-67382 GCA_004024945.1 Uropsilus gracilis
GGAGGGAGGGAAGAAGTCCACAGAAGAATCTTCCCCAGTCTGTCCATCCCACATGTGATCACAGAGCAAATTAGACTAGGAACAGTCTCCTCAATAGAATGCTAACCTTAATGAAAAAATAGCGTGTTCAATGGTTAAGCCAAAATGCATTTATTTGGAAATAGTCAAGAATTTTAATTCTTAGAGCACAAGTTCATGTTAGAAACCCAAAATATGTCTCATGGAGGGATCCAGGAAGGAAGGAATGAAAGAAGGAAGGGAGGGGAGGAGAGATGGAGGGAGTGGGAGGGAGGGAGGGAGCGAGAGAGGGACAGAGGGAGGGAGGGCAACAGAAATTCAGAAGAAAAAGTGTTTATTTCTGACTAGTTGGATTATTAGTTTGCCAGACTGGATGGCTGAACAACAAATTTATTTTCTCACAATTCTAGAGGGTGAGATCGAGGGTTAGCAGACCAAGGATTTCTTTTGAAGTTTTCCTCCTTGGTTTGTACATGTCTGACTTGTCCCTATGTTCTCATATGGTCTTTTCCATCTTTTCCTCTGTGTCTTAATTTCCTCTTTTCATAAGGACACCAACAAAATTAGATTAGTCAACCAGTATGATGTCATTTTACTTAAATTGCCTTTCAAATGTCTTAAATGCAGTCACATTTTGAAGTACTGATGGATAAGATTTCAAAATATGGATTTTATGCAGACACAATTAAGCCCAGCAACAGGGATGAGGAACAGATTAATGAGTGAAGGCAGCATTTAAGTTAGCGCTCTACTCTGACTCAGAGATGCCATAATAAGTGAAAGTGGGTAAAAAGAGACTTTCTGACTTTACTTAACTGTTTACCCCTATCTGCTTGCTTTTTTTTCTAAAGCAGGCTATAAGCAGTTTTTTTGTAATTACCTTTAACCTTAACTGGATACACTTATCTGCCTGCTACTCTCTACAAAGTAGGCTACACACTTTTTATTAGCATTTTCACTGATCACCTTTACTATTGATATGCAAAAGCCAGCCAACTGCTCTCAGCTTTAAAAACTGTAGAAAAGAAAAACTTTAAAACACAGTTTAAACTTTCCATTCGTGGGTCCTTACCACCATCCCCAGCCTTTTTAACTAAAATACTAAGCTAATGTAAGACAATTAGCGCAGTGCAGATTAATTTATTTTTAACAAAGTGATTTTTAATTATCTTATTAATTACAAAAGAAACATGTAAGACTCAGAATACTTTAACATTGTCCAAACCCTTTCTCAGTATCGTCCAAAGTCCTTTCCCAGATTGCCCCAAAATCTTTAGTCTTTTAGTCCTAATCGTCTCACCAATGTCCAGACAGAGTCCATCTCCAGACGCTTGAAGACTTGTTTCTTTGAATGCTTTTCGTTGTTTTCCGGCCAAACTCACATGGTTCACATCTTTACAAGATGGCTAATTCCCATCTCTCCTCTCTATCCTCTCTCCATATTGGAATCCCAATTGAATTAAATCCAATCTTTCTCTTTGTTTGCACACCCTTTATATACCCTGATTTCCCGCCTTCCAGGAAATCTGTTACACTTTTTTCTTCCCCCTGCATCCCCCTAAAGAGAAATTTCAGCTAAGGTCATTCTCCCATTTTAACATTACCTGTCCTTAAAACCTGCAATCTTAAACAGGAAACAGTGGGGGGGGGGGGGCACACCCTATCATAAGCATGTAATTTTGCTCCTGCCAAAGTGGTTAATTCAGGGTTGGACATGTAATTTTAACAGAGCCAGAGAGACATAACAGGCTTCCTTCAGTGACCATTGCCTTAAATGCCTGAATTTTAAAATTGGAAGGCTGGAATTACAATCACAAAGCAAAAAGACTTACTTGAGAACTGGATCTTAGCCACGGAAAGTCAGAATTAAAGTGATGTAGAAATGGGAACCTGATCGGGTGCACGACTTGAGTCAGGTTAGTCTACTTGAATCTACCCCTTCAGTTTCCCCATGGATTTCATTTTGTTTTGCTTTTATTCAGGTGAATTGAATTAGATTTTTGTTGTCACTTGTCACTACAAAATTACCAAATGAGAAGTACTGCAAACAAAATTCCCCATAGATAAGGTGGTAAAATCTTAACAGGGTACAACATTTTTAGAAGGAGTGAGAAAATGAGGGACATGAAACATCTGAATATATCAGGTGGATAATTTTTAATTGTTGCAAATTGTTGGAGAATAATAATAATCATCATAATTAGGTCTGATTTTAATTATATGGAGAACTAATAACGCAGGCAGGAAACTATAAGCCTGACATTTTCTCCCACTTCTCAAGGTGGAAAAGCACATATTTGCATAATCAGTTCCTTTTGTTCTTTTACAAGCTCCAACTAAGTGTCTTAGAATAAGACTGTTAAAGTCTCTCTGCTGATGTATAAAATGAAGGTAACTTACTTTTTGCAGCAGGGCACTAATATTAGCATTGTCACTACTTAGTTTAGAAGAGAAATGATGCTAGAAAAAACTTTGGAAAAAGCAGGATCAGAAATCACTTCTGTTTCTTTTAGCCCTATGCCCTGGAGGGCAGAATTGAGAAGCATCTGAGAACATTAGCATCCTAACAGTATTTGTGAAATTTGGCAAGGAAATTGCCTGGAATCTGAGAAGAACTGACACTTCATGTTTATAAACTCACTAAAAGTGTATTTAAGGGATTGCATTTTAAAAACATTTTCCAGACTTCTGAAATATCATGGTTACCAAAAAGGAGAAGAATAGATTCTGCCTCCCTTAATAATATTATTGAATAGATTTTTTTTCAAAATGCTGAGGGTCTAAACACTTAATTACCCAGTTGTGTAAATTTAAGGACATCTTATTAGAATATCTAACAGTTTTTCTTAGAAAGTGCTTCTTAAAAATCATTGTAAAATAATGTCAAAATGCTTATAATGGAATTTTAAATGTACTAAGATAATGATGAAAATTTTAAACTCACTTATGTCAATTATGTTAAACAAAATGTTAATAATGAAAGCTTTAGTACAGAAATGTTTTAAAAATAACATCAAAATATTAAGAGTGGAGACTGTGATTAGTGGTGGCACAATGTGTTTCTTTGTAGTTACATGTATTTTTCTAATTTTTCTTTAATAAGCATGAATTTTCACAATTAAAAAGCACTTATATAAAAAAATCTTTGCACTCCAAATAATAAAAGGACTATTTTAAAATAATTTTTTCTTCACAAGTTTTAACTCCATAATTTAAAAAGATTTATAAAGAAAGAAGAGCATTATTTAGTCCACCAATTTACACCAAACAATAAATGTCTCGGTCAAGGGAAAGTGCAAAGCCATTTGTCATTACTTTATGAGCATTGCTCACACTCTGTGGTAGGTTCTTATTTCATTACCAGGTGCTTCTGGATTAGGGAGATAAAATTACTTCCCAGGGTCACATGTGAGTGGAACATAAAGAACTAGAAATCTCATCTCAGTCTAACTAAGTGGTCGTACAGGATGTACTTGACCATCTGCACATGTCCTTGACATTCACATCCTTCTGAGGCATCCATTGCTCCTTTGTCCCTTGATCAATCAGGGAATCTGCCTTGGACAGTGGGTATATAATTGGAAGTATAAATTGGTAACATTCAATAGAGAAAACTGTATATACTAAGGATGTATAAATGTGTATACGTGTATATACTAAGGACGTATAAATGTGTACACATGCAAGGATCTGCAGGCTGATTAATGTTTAACAAGCAGCTATCATTCTGGGAACAAGGAAAAAAGAAAAACCCAACTTCCTGATCTGTAGCATTACTGATTTCATGGTAGAAATGCTCCTCTTAAATGTGATTTCAAATCACAACCTCACATCACTGCGCAGAAAGGGAGAAGAAATATGGACAACTGGATTTTGCCAGCTGGTACAAGGTAGTTACAGTAAAGCTATGTATGCAAAAGAAATACATACTTACTCTAAGAATACTCAGAGAAGAACTATTCATAGTGGTTATTCAAATGCCCATCAATAGTGGGATTAAAAAATTTCATAAACAGTGAGTATAAGGGTTGGAATATTGTCTAGCGTTAAGAATGATCTACAACTATATGAACAAGTATGAATGAGTCTTGAAAACATAATGCTGAGTGAAAGCAATCAAATTTACAAAGAGTATAAATGTTAATAATTCCATTTGCTAAAGTTAAAAAAACAGACAAGAGTAACTCATGTTGTTAGAAGTTAGGATTGTGTTTCCCTTTGGGAAGTGAGTAGAAACTAAAGCATTATGATGGAGTGAATTTTTGTTCACAGAGTGGGTAATAATCTTGATTTGGATGCTGGTTACAGAAGTAGTTCACTTTCAAAAATTCTTACACTTTACTCATCCTTCTTTATGTTGTTTAAAAAAGGATCAGAAGAAAAAAGAGAGAAATACTCTGCCAGCTCAATGGATTAAATAGCTTCATGATATCTGGTTTTAGTAGGTAAGTCACCACTGAGGGTATACTCAAGGCTAAGAGCTCCTGAGTATTTTAGAAAATGAAAATGGTATTTTTATAGTAGTCAAGAATGAAAAGATGCTACTTTGGTCCCACTGTTATAACAAAGCAGAGTGACTCTTTTATAAGAGAAATTTCATCATTTTTCCAATGTAAAAAAACTCAATAGCCTCCCCTTGCAGTCACAATAAAACCTGTACTCTACTCTCACCCAGGAGTTCCCACCTAATCTGGCTCCTATTTACTTCTGCGTCTTCATTTTACTACCAATGGTTAATGGTTCCCTGACTTAACAGCACTGCAATAATGCAAGTCTCCCCTTTGTTTCTCCTAGAAACCTAGCCCCTCTCCCCTTCTCAGCCTGGTGTCCTGTGCCGTCTGCTGGTCTGTTTTCTCTTGCCTTTCTCAATCTTTGTCTTATGCCTTGGATGTTGCTTCAAATGTCACTTCTTCAAAATGACATCTTCTTTGACCTTCTGATATAAATTAATCCATCAAAGTTGCTGTCTATATCATCTCCTAGTTTATTTCCTTTAGAGAGCTTATTACTATTGGCAATTATCCTTGCTTACTTGCCTTCCCACTAGCATATAATCCTCCTGATGCCAGGGACCTTGTCAAACCTACTCACTGCTCTATTTCCTGGAAATGTGCACTGTTGAAAGCATGTAATGTTCTACAAATGCCTATTCACTATCTAAATAAATGAAGCCATGAATGGCCCTAAATTAATTGGAAAGAAACTGGGTCAGAGTGAGACATGGCAAATAGCATGTCCTCCCATAGTACAATTTTCATAGCTCAATTTGGATTACATGGGTATTCAGTTAGGAGTAACAGAGAGCTTGCAGCTTTTTTCTCCTGTAATGTCTCTCTGTGGACAGGTTTGCCTACAGTGTTGGCAGGGAACAGATTTATCCCTCCCAAAAGCATGGTTTCCTCCCCTTTGTAGAGAAAGATTTTGCTCCAATGGACTCAGATGCTTATCGAATACAAAGAGTCTTCAGAGGAAGATGGTTAGATTTAAGGCACTGTGGGATTTTGAGGAGCCCTCTTGAAAGTTGAGGGAAAGGAATAAAGGAAATACACAAAGGCCAAAACCACTTAGAGAAGAGAATGTGTGGATCCACTTGCCTTAACTTCCAGAGAGCCTGAGGTAGGGCTTCTTGTGCATTCAGCATTCATTCACACAGATGACCTTTGATAGCAGAGTGTTAAAATATGAGAGGGCTTGGCTGCTCAAAGGAGCAGTGTTTCGCTCATGATAACCACTTGTCCTCAGAGCCCTATGACTCTCAGACAATAGTTGGCTCCTGTATAAATAGGGTGAAGCCAGCATGAAGACACGGTCTACTTAAGAGTGAACAGCTGGAGTGAACAAAAGCACTCCCAACGCTGTCGTGAGATCTTGGTCACTGCGTAAGAGTATCCAAGCTGCTCTTATTGAATGTAATTTGCTGGAAATTAATTAGTCAAAGGTAGGGACAATGGCTTCTCTTTCTCCAAGAAAGTTAGTTTGGAGATTTAACTTCATTGAACTCTAATGTACAATTCGTAAGAAATGCAAATTCTAGCAGCTTCTGTACTGCCTTTGCCACTACTTAGAACCTAGATCTTGATGTGGCTAGAACTTACAAATGCCTCAGCTCAGCCATCATCTCCCCAGAGACACCTTTTTGAGGATCCAACTTAAAAAAGAGCATTCCCAGCCATATGACAATCACTTTCTGCCACATTAGTGTCTGTAGTAGTAAATGTCTTCGTAACATTTACTACTGCATAAAATTCATCCTCTTGATGTATTTGTCTATTCCCCTTCATTACACTATAAGTTCTATAAGAGCAGGAATTTTGTCACCATATAACTCAATGTTTAGAAAATGCCTAGTACATTCTAAGTGTTCCGTGAACTTACTGGAGACTCAATAATGTGAAAGGGTGGAGTTATGTTGGAAAACTGGCAGGTCATCCAAAGGTTATGCACTTAGTTTGCATATGACACATAAATCTCATTCCTATACATATGCCATACTATATAGCAAATGAAAACACCAGCCTACACAGAAAGTTGTACATAAATGGCCATAACATAATTATTCATAATATACAAAAGTGGAGACAACCCAAAATACTATCAACTGATGAAAAGACAAAATATTGTACATCTATCCAATAGATTATCTTTTGGGTTACGTAACAAAACAAAACTTTGAAACATTTGTGAAGAGAAGAAATCATTCACCACAACTACCTTTTGATGATTCCTTTTCTATGAAATAACTAGAATAGACATATTGATAGAGACAGAAAATAGACAGTGAGTGCCCAGAGCTGGAGAAGTTGGTCAGTAATAGGGAGTGACAGCTAATGGGGACAGAACTTCTTTTGGGTGTGATGAAATTACTCTATAGTTACCTGTGGTGATGGTTGTACAATTATGAGTATACTAAATAACCACTGACTCACATACTTTGAGTGAATTATGTGATATGTAAGTTACATCTCAATAAAGATATTCTTTTTTTTCCTGCCCACACCGCCTGTAAAGTTATTCTTTTAAAAAATTATTGACGATGCATGATACTGCAAATGATTCATTTATGCAATCTTTCAACTTGTATTAATTACTGGACTTGCAACAGACTGTGCTAAATGAAGAGGATATGCAGATCAACACTATCTTAAGGAACTAATAATCTATTAAAATGTTTGCAGTCTCTACACCAACTCCTCACTTTACTTCATTCTGTAGGAGAAATCTGATTACAGGAAATGGTGTGTAGTGGAGACTGCTAGCTGTTTAGTAAAATCAACATTCTCTTATTCTTCTTGGTCACACACTAGATTACATTCCCCTTGCTTTGGGTGGCCTTGTAACTGAGCTTTAGCTAATAGTTTGTGAGGGGGACTAAGATATCACTTCCAAATCTGGCACATAGACTCTTTTGCATTTTCTTCCATGCATTTCTTTTCTTCTGTTAATGGAAAGAAAATGAGCATTTTGACCTTGAAACAACTTGAAGGTGGTGGTCTTTATTAATCTGAGTCCCTGAATGACTACATGGAACAAGCTTGATGCATAATTGTACTGTTATCCTAGGAAGAAATAAACCTCTAACACTTAAGCAAAATTTCATGTTACCCAATGAACAAACTGGGAGATGACAGAAAGGCCTAAATATTGCAAGCTGAGATCCCTTACGGTTCTTTAAAAATCTAGGCTTATAAGGCCTGCATTCCTTCAGGTACAAGTGATAATTTTGTCAGAGGCCGATTAGACATGATTTATTGTCTTTAATACTTAACCATGGTTTGGATTCTTCTGTCCTTCAGGACTCCTGATACTTCAGCAACCAACTAGTTGGAAGGATACTGTCAGGGAAGAGGGTAATTGTGGATAAATATAGCAGTACAGGTATGTGATGTTAAAACAAAACTAAAAAGTCACCATGGTATTTATATCTACATGATAAAGAAAATACTGGGATCAGCAGCCTATTAAAGAGTGCTGCCACCTCTCATCTCGCCCAGTTCTTTTCCTAATTTATTGCCCCATTGTTACTTTTCATTCTCTACTATTTTAAGACTGACATTGATAGTAATTTAAATCTGATTCCATTCATCTTTTCACAGTAGATGGTGAACGACATGCTTTGGGATGGATTCTAACGCAGGTATTGCCAACAAATCTTAACATTTGTTCAAATAAGCACACATTAGGAAGGCCAAGCTGCCATGGTAATCAAATATTACCAGGCATTTGAGAAAACAAGGAAACAAAGAGCTGCCGTGGTAGCTATGCATTTATGGGGGGAAAACGGAGCATCATTTCCCATTGTAATTCTTACATGTACTGCCAAGCCTCCAGTAGCTCCACATGCATTGAAATAAGAGTTGGTGGACTTAATAATAAACAGGGGCAATTCTGTAACCTTTCACAGGCCACCAGATGTTCCGACTTGTGCATTTATAAGCAGGGGGAGAAGGAAAGAGGAGAAAGAAGCATGCGGAAGGAAAGGATTGCCAGGGCAAGTTACAACAAAGTTCTCCCCATGTACAGAGGGGTAAGTCCTAGCCAACAAAACAGAGACAAAGAACAACAACAAACTGCCAGAGATTGCTTTAAATCCACACCAGAGAAGATGCCCAGAAATCCCTGGGGGGAAATTCAATTCATGCAGAAAATAGAAAATATCATATCCAGTAAGCTTCAGGGCTTTGATACCTCTCTCTACTCTGTAGCTCTGTCTCAGGGATTTGCAAAACAGAAAATTGTCAAAGTTTCAGAGAGTCATAAAAAAAGAGGAAGATGCTGAATGAGGAAAAAGAGAATGACCATTACAAATGGAAGCAATCTGCAAAAACGAAGTACATTTTGGTGATGACTTGGGGAACCTGGCAATCACCCACCCTGCTGATGGGAGTGGGCATGGTATAGTTTTCTGGTGAGTAATTTGGCCTAATGTGTCAAAAATCCTAAAGTGTTAGCAATTCTCTATCCCTCCATCCAAAAAATTGCTTGTTCCTTGCCCCAGTCATCACATCTTGCAATATGTCCTAAATTTAAACATTAGAGAAAACAAAGACTTAGTAGTCAAGCAATTTATGGAGAATTTATTTCAAAAAGTTGACACAACAGTGAAGTGGTAAGGGAGTAGAGTAAGGGAAAAGTTGGGGAAGATTTTGAAATTTACTATGCATCCTAGCTAGCCATCTTCACCATTATTTGTGTTTGGTCATGTTGTTTTACAACTCCATATACAAGTTCTTTTGTCAAAACTGATGTTTTTGAGGAAAGAGAATTTCCCCTTACCCTTCTGGTTTCCTCTAGGGTTGGTCAAGCAATCAAATTAATATCAGAGATTTTAATAGGGAAAAAATTAATTACAAATATCTGGGTAATCTACATAGACATGTGAATTATAAAGTAATTGGGGCAAAAAATATATATACATATACATGCATAAATATATATGTGTGTGTGTGTGTATATATATATATATATATATATATATATATAGAGAGAGAGAGAGAGAGAGAGGAGAGAGGGTAAATTAAGGAATAGGATAGATGTCTGGGACTTCAAAGACAGAGGGATAGCCTATTCCTTAGCCCCCACCATGATGAGGAGCGGGTGACTCATGTCAAACACCAGACTCTGTAATTGGATGTTTGTCCTGCAATATAGATAGATTGCTTTAATAATCTTTCTTAGTTCTGATAAACATTGTAATCTTAGATAATACCTCTAATTTTCATTCTTATAGATAGTGTGGGATTGGTCTCCCAAAAAGGCTTTTCTCAGTATGTCCAGAGTAGACGTTTTCCAACGAAAGCCACCTTGATATACAGAAGGAATGTCAGTGGAGTTCTGTGGACCTCATGAGGAGACTATTGTTGTTATTTAACGAAACAGTTTTGAGCTGACAGCTATGAAGATGGAAAGTTCAATTCTTTGCTATCTGTTAATGGAAGAGATCTCATTTCTTAAGCTTTTCTTCTTTCCCAATTAAAGAAGCTATCACTGCTCCCTTCTTTATGACACAGATAAATGTAATTTGGGGGACAGGCTCCAGGTGTATGATTATCAGAAAATAAGTCTTTTCAGACAAACTCATTGTTCGCCTCTTAGAGTAAAGAGGGAGTCATCCTTCTCTCCTTGTCATGTGACGTCTCCCCTCTGCCACCTTGATGCCCTGGGCTCCTTAACCTGGGATTTAAACCTTTTCCTTCTTGGCTGAAATGGAGATCAGCAAAATCATTGTAGCTCCCCTGTGTACATTATCCAATCAGTTTTTCTTTTACTAGTCCAGACTTGTCCAATCTCAGAAGAACCCAGAAAGGTGGGGATTTTCCCCTGTACCCTGACGATAATTAAGAAAGTGGCGAAAGGATCTCAATTAGTCTCCGAAATAATTCATAGGCCAAAGTGACATGTTTTGGGAAGTTCTGTTCTAGACCTTAATCAGGAGGCGTATTTTTAATATCTTAGGGAGGCCATAGCCTTCCTAATGTAAATAATTCCTGTTCATATAAATAAAAACTGTATCTGGTGGAATGCAATCAATTATTTCCATGTGGATATTAATTAGTCTTACCAGTTTTGCCTCCATTTGTAAATTTAATTCTGCATTCTTTATCTGATTCTAAATCTGAGATGCCTTAAGGTCTTTTTGAAGTGGATATTTTACTCACTCTTTATTAATTAATGATAGTAATAAAATCCTTGAAATATTCATTTTAAATTGTGTGGAAGCATCATTTCTTTAAATGTATGCTTTTACATGATGATTGGTTAAACTGTGACAAATTCATAAAATGGAATTATGTATATTATATATATAGAGAGAATATATATATTTAATGGAGTCAGGATATGCTACCCTAGAATATGGCACCTGGAATCCTGACTATTTTAAGCTAGAAGACTTTGAAAAAGCAGCATAAGCAGAAAACTTTCTTACCTCACTATCCTCTACCTGAGGCAGGGCAGAAGATCCTCACAGAGAAGTAACACCCATAGGCAGTGGAAAGGAGTACCCTTATTATCAAGAGAGAACCCAAATCAACAGGCCTTGCTAAATTTCCTCCAGTTTACTCCATGAGCTCATACATGAGTTTACTCCATTTTACCACAAGACTTTCCCATTTTCATCAAACCTAGCACAAAACACTTGATTTAGCTCTTTCTCCTGGTCTTTATTTCCTTATGAAAGCCCCCACAAGACATAAAACTTTATTAAATACATTTGTATGCTTTTTCTGTTCATCTGTCACTGTCAGATCCAGACAGAAACCCTAGGGGTCAGAGAATACTTTTTTCTCTCCCGCTATATGTGTGTGTAAACATAAATGTGATATATATTTCCGCTCTGAACAATATACATCAAAGTAGTGATAGGAGCTATCTTTGGGGATGGAAGTATAAGTACATAATTCTTACTTTTGTACTTTCTAAATGTATTTTCTAAAACAATTTATGCTTACACTAAGAAAATGCATTTTTAAAAACTGTAATGGGATAACCAAGAACATTTTTCATTTTGCACTTGTTTGCAGATTCAAAAAAACTCAATCCTTCATGTATAGGTCAGCTGAGGACAGTGCTCTTTCTACCTGTTGTTCCCACATGAATAATAGGGTTCTCTTTCATTCTCTAAATGGTCCCAGTTTGAAAGAAAAAAAATAATGGGCATATTTCTTCTGGGATATAAGATCACAAGACTTGGAGCATATCAAGCCTTAGTGCATGTTGTAAGCACTATACAGAGAAAACTAGAATATCAATGAATAATTTCCTTCCCCTCACCTGGTAACAATAATTCATCTAGTTCAAAATCTGAATTTTATCTAATCCAGAAAAAAAAACTCTTGCTAAAACAAAGGAAGTTTATCTTCAAAGATTGCACAGTTGAATTCCTAACTGATTAAACTGAAATGAATGGGAGAAATGGCCACAGTATTTCTTGCTATTTATACTTACCACAGGTCTATGGGTGCTCAAGTAAATTAAACATTGCTTTCATTCATTCATTCATTCATTCATTCATTCATTCATTCATTCATTCATTCATTTGGGAGGAGTCTTCCAAAAGAAGAGTATCTATGAAATGGAAATTGTTCTAAATAAAATAAAATTTTCTTTGCTTCATGAATTTTACATAACGCAAACAACTGCAAGATTTTGAGGACCGAGGACAGACTTTGGATTTAAAGCAGCATTTATCTTGTCTGCAAATTTATTTTAGAGTGATGCCTTTACAAATCCACTGTCAGCCCCATCCCAAGGTTCTCCCAGTGGGGAACTAGCCTGTTCAGAAAGTGAGCTTTTCAAATGCAAAGTAGGTTTTTGCCCCCTCTGCTTTTTTCCCTCTGTAAGCAGACAACTTTAAGTCTTAAAAATTCAACCCAGAATTGTTACAAGGGTGTTTGTAAGGGCTGAGTACAGTTTGGGCCTCAGGCCATGGTCTTTATTCAGGGCAAAGCCTCTGGAGGCAGGAGATCAATTTTTATAAGCTCAAAGTTCTATATTTTCCTGAATCCTCTTTTGCTCTATTAATACTACCCCCGAAATCAGATAGGGAAACTTTTATTTAATCCCAGAGATGGTGGAGTCGGTCTGATCCTCTGTACTTTCTAAGCTAGATTCGGGAAAATAGCTTTATAATAAGGTAAAGCCTCCTTTCATTCATGTGTTTTGCAATAAGGGCAGCATAAAGGCTCGCTGAAATTTTCTTTAAATAGAAAAACATTATATCATTCAATTTCTAGCCAATTTGAGAGTCCAAGATAAATCTTTAGTTATCTAATTATAAAGAAAGAAAAGAGTGGGGAGGAGGGAGGAGCAAAGGGAGAAAGGAAAGAAGGAAGAAGGAAGGAATAGGAAGGAAAAAACCAGGAAAATAGAAAGGAGGAAATAGTTGATTCAATCTCTAGACAAAAAACTAAAGCACGCTGAGAACTTTTATTTTCACACACCATTGAGTTGCCAAATGCTCCCATAAGCTTAGGAGAGTTGAGTGTTTTCTTTCACTGGTATTCTTTGTTTGAACTTTGGTAAATGAAGATAGTTTGAAAGATAGTAGTAACATAACAAATGTAAAAGGAATTTTCTTAGAATTTGAAGGTCCATCTCAGGAGAGATTTTATCATTTTGTTGAGTTGAATTGGTGTCCACAGCAACAGATTTGCTGAAGTATGTGCGTGAACAGCCAAGATCTAAGTGATAAGGCAGCATTATTGCTTAAGTTAAGGACAGTTACACATAATGAAGCAATCAGATCCAGTATTAAACTCGTTGGTAAGAACGGACTGCTCGGCAACTTGACAGAATGTGAATCACATACATTATGTTGTGGTCCCCAAGGAACTGGGTAATAGGAATTCCTGCAGTTATTTTTGAAAATTTCCAGGGCCAGAGATCCTAGTCTATGTCTGCATCTTCTTTGTGTGGTACTGGTGAATGATTTATATGCTAGGAGGGAAAAGAGTTTTTCCCTTGCCTGTAACAAAGACTATTTTTAACTCCCACAATTGAAAAAAAAAATGTTTTCTGGCTCAGGAACCCTTTACACTAATAAACTTCCCAAAATTGAAATGACTTATTAGGATTATGCTCTGAGTGGGGTGGAGTCCTGGTCCACCTATCTCTCCTCAGAGAGTCCTTTCATCTTGCAACCTCTGGAGAAGGCCCCACAGCCACCCACACACCAGATAACTAGGGGGGACCTGATTATAGGGGCAGTGAGGAAAAACCCAAACAGCTGAGTGTAAACTCTGCTATCGTTGAAGAAGGGCTTTCAAGACCAAAAGGTGAATTAATGCAGAAAAAAAATTCAACTTGTTTTTGTTGTTTCCATGGTCAGGGGACAGCTTTGATGAGCTGGTTACAGAACTCTTTTTTTCTCTCCTATCTCAGGGAATGGGGGCTTGGCATTGATTGAACCACTTGTCAGCCTCAGCAACATTGGCAAGGGAGAAAGACATGGAAACAAAAACGTGCTCTCAGAATGCGAGTGCTCTATTAAAAGGAAAAATCTTTTCAATTTTGGCATTTCAGGGAAGGAGAAGAGAAGAGAGGTAACAGTCACGTGCCTGCTTGTGCAGGGGGTTGGTACATAAATTATCTCATTTAACAGACTATGACTCTGTGACAGAGAGCACAGGGCAGTGAACAAATCCCAACTTGTACACATCAGGAGAAAACAAGAGTTTTCCAAAAGGCAGCTGGTGGGGATGGAAGGAGAGGCAGCTGGGCACGAATAATGGGGTTGATATGGGAAAAAAGGAGAAATGTTTGGAGGGAAATGGAAGTCTATAGAAAATGTCTGTCCATGACAGCTTTGGAAGAGAGCCCAAAGCCCGGGAGGCTGGCTTTCATTCAAGTTGTCTAGGGAACTTATCATAAGTCCTTGGCCATTTACTGGCAGGGAAACAGTTGTACCTAATTTGGGTTATTGGAAGAGTTCTCCAAATTCACTATGTCCTGGAATGCAACATTTGTGGTTGCACTGAGGGAATATGGGCTGTGGATCTAATTTACCTTTCCATTCCTAAACTTAAGTTGGAACCTCCCAAATAAAAGCAATTCAAATAGCGATTGCTGATAATGCCATGAATAGCTGAAAACTATTCGTGAAAACATAGCATGAAAACTATTTGAAACTTAGGCAAACTTTCACAGAAGATTTTGTCACCATGGAATATGTATATTGTCTTAGGATTAATGTAAAAAGAGAAACTATAGGCTGGGAAGAGGCATCAAAATGACTTTGATGGTAAAACAGGAATAAATGCTTCAGCAAAAAAAGCTCTGGATGTTGGGTAAGATAAAGAAGACTGAGGGGTAGTAGATTCTGATGCCCTGAAACTGTGATCCTGACAAATATACAGAATTAAATAAGAAGGACTGCTGGTCTAATGTTTATATTCACTATATTGAACACCCTTTTGTGATAGGTTTATGGGTACAGTGGAATTAGAACTCTTCTTTTGGGGCTTACAGTTTAGATGAAAAGACAGGTATTATATTGAAGGTAACACCAAGACATACCCAGATATAAGATAGTGGGGGTTGAGTTGGTGATATAGGGTAATGATAATGGTGGTGGTGTGGAGTGTTGTTAATGGTGGTGTTGGTAGTAGTAGAGGTGATGGTATGGGGTAGTGATAACAGTATTGGCAATCATAGTGGTACTTGGGTGTGGCAAAGGTAGGAGTTTTGTGATGGTGTTGGTGAGGATGTGAGTGTGGAGAGAAGACATCTATGACTAAAAAGGATAACTCAGGGAGAGACCACGTGATACATCCCCTGTGCTTTGTACATGTATGTCAGTTAATTGGAAAAAGTGTTGTCATGTAAGTGTACCAGATCCTTTTTTTTTCCGGGGGGGGGGGGGAGCTAGCAGGGTAAAAATAAAATACTAAGTATTTTTTGGTAAGGGGAGAATCTAATTATTCTAGACCTATGTATTAAGTCCTAAATAATGTTCATTATAATGAACAAGAGAGACCCAATTCTTGGTGTTATGGAGCTTAAAACATACCAACTTAGACCAGGGTTCATGGCAAGTGGTGGGTCTTGCTAGGGGGTGAATCACAGTTCATTTATCATCAGTCATGTAGATTCCTTGTTGTCAAGTTTGGTAGGAGCTAGAAAGCCATGTTTTTATGTGAAATGTTCTCTTTTAAAAATGTTTTCAAAGAATTCAACTTTTTATAAATACTTGTATGGGCCAAACATAACACAAACATGGGTTTGGCCTTCAATCTTCTAGTTTTTTCTTCTGTGTTAAACAATTCTACTAAATCATTATTACAAAAAGAATAATCCAGGTACTGCCTGAACCAGAAAGGGGGACCCAAGACTTATCAAGGGATGCTCCCCTGAAACATCTGTATCAGTCATTAAATGAAGGGGAGAAGTGCTCCTATTTCCTGATTTTCATTTCTTCTTTACTTTGTGGCTAGATACCAACTTGAAAATCTTTCCATTCTCCCTGTATTCTCCCTGACCTTTCCCCTATTACTTTTATTTATTCTAATTGGTTGCTGATGTTCTTTTATTGCCTTGGGGAAAACACGGTCAGACCAAAACAGAGTTAGCTTGCAAATCTTTTTAGTTTTCATTTTCCCAAAGCTGAAAATCTTAGGAATAGTTTGCAGAAGAGGTTGAAGGAGGTGTTTCCAGCATATTCTGAATATTGGATAACCACAAGACAAAGTAACACTTTTTTCTTTCTTCTAGCAAGAAGAAAATTTTCTCTAGACTGGGAAGAGGTAAGAGAAGGGAAGAAGAAAAATAATGGATTTCAGAGTAGTGAGAATTTCCTTGACTATTGTTAATGCCATCTTGGTTTCATGTCGGCAGAGGGAGGGGGGTTTGTGGGTATTTTATGGAACTATAATCTAAGCATGACTTTGGGAGTTGCTGAGAGCTATTGGACAAGAAGGCCAACCAGGTAACTCAGTGGCAATTGCATCTTCTAGTTACCTGTGAACGTGATTGTGCTGTCCCTGACACAGAAAATGTGGAGGGCATAACAAAACTTAAAAGGAGAGAAAAGCCCGAAGACAACAGAGGTGAGGTTGCTCAAGTTAAGATTGGTTAAGTCAGAGAAAATATAAAGATGGTTTATTATTTCCTCCAAGTTGGAGCATGTGGCCTTGAATTCAAACCTACTACAGTTTCTAATGGTGGGTATCACACACTAAAGTCTCCACATTTTCATATAAAATCCTTCAAAACACTTCTTTTTTAAAATAATGATTTGGTACATATTATTCTTTTCTGACACTGATCCTACGTCCTCACTCTGAAATACTCCAGAGAGAGTTATGACTGCACCCATCCCTAGAAATTCAAGTACATCCTGGAGTACTAACAGGAAGAGCAGAAAAAGCTGGGCAGATGCATTTGTGTTAACTCAGAACACTGTCTCTGGGTTCTAGTGAGAGGTTTCCCTAAATATGTCATTCCCCTTTAACTCAAAAGCTGTTATAGTTCAACAATCCTTTGGAAAGGATTGCCAGAAAACCTAATCTGTATTTGGTAGGGTCAGGGACCCCATTATCTAGAAACATGCTTGAAATTTGTACTTTCAATAATTTTTTTCAGTTCATGGGCATAACGTGGCTGTGACATATGTACTACCCTATCAAGGTTTATCCTACCCTTGTTACAGGGCAATACACTCATAGTATATGGTACATTGTGACTTGTCCTCTGCATTTTGACAGGAAAACATCACATCCTAGAAAATAGCTAGAAATTGTTTGCAAATCACCTTAAAGAATTTAAACCAATAATCAGTGTAAGTTGTGTGCAGTTCCACAGGGGTCTTTGCTGTAAGATCAAATGTTTAAAGAGAGGCAGAAAGAGAGACAAATTTCTCTGCTTCCTGATATTGAAAGATTATTAAAAAGACTGAAAACTCAAAAACTAGAGAACACTTTTATCTGTTTCTTGCAAGAAAGAATTCATATAAATAAAAAAAACACTAAACACAACATAAAAGAAACAGAAGATGATGGGAAGAAAGATGGATTTCATAGTAATTTGCAAAATGTTTCTGTTGATTTTCAATTAATTGTAATCAAATGCAGTCCTTATGTCTCTGAGTCTTATTTTGGAATATATTGATAGCTAAGTTGACTTTTTTTTTTTGCATTAACTAGTTTTAGGATTCTAATTCCCAAAGCATATGCTTTGGGTTCTAGGGATACATTTTGGAATAGGATAACCACCATTGAGTACTGACCTTTTTTCTAGTATTGTTATTTCATGGGAGACATCTAATTCTTCTCTAAAAAGTATTTTTTTCCTTCTTCCAAGCATGTCTTATGACCAAAAAAAAAAAAAATGTACTTCTGACACCTTCATTCTCTGTCATGAATAATGACAAATATCTCAAATATCCAGGTGTAGTTCACCTCTAACCTTAACTTAAAAAGTGGAATTTTAGCTTAAATTGTGACCACAAACTGTACACATATATGCCATCCAATCGTTTGCTTTTTCTCATGGATTTCAAAGCCACCCAGAAAGCTTCAGAAAACAAAGTTCTTCACTGCTGGTGATATTTGAAGACACCTGAAGTTAATATGATAGATTGCAGCAATCTGAGCTACACTCGTTCTCTTAACTTTGGAAATAGATTTGGAGTGAAGTGTTTAAAGCTTTAGAGTCAAATTAAAGAGAAGTCTTTCCAGGGTGAGCATTTTCTTAAAAATAATAATAGATTCAAGGTCACCCATTAAATGTAAGAATCATGAATATTGTCCAATTTTACTTTAATGATTTTCTTTAAGGACTCAAATTGGTCATGAAAACTTATCATCAAGGTTATTTTATAAGATAGAGCCTTAGGCACAAATGTTTTGGTGAATATTATATGTGTATATATGAAAACAACAGAGCCAGTGCATAACAATGAATACTAGAAGTATCACCATCTATTTACCGCCTAATTGTCTTCAAATTGCTTTTTATATGTTTGGCTTTATTAATGTTTTGGACTTATTTAGTTATCTGCTGAATTTCTTAAACCTAAACAAAGAACAATGAAGATGATACTAAAGGGCAACTAGGCAAAATAATCCAATGGACAAGACATAGTAAGCTCAATCAAGTCAAAAATTGTTCCTCAAAAAAAAAAATAAAATAAAATTAGTAAACACACTTCACAATATTTTGTACTCTATCAATTATTGAGTCATCTTACATATCTACTTTGATAGATAAAATAAAAATCAAATTTTATTTTATTAAATTGAATCTATATTACTAGGTAGTTAAAAGTTTATGGTTGTTTAACTTTTTTATCAAACCTTAATTAACAGACAGTGAACTTTCTTATCACTATGTAATACTTTTTGTCTTAAGGATTTTATCAAATATATTCATAGTAACTCTCTTTCTAGTTAGTGTTTTTCCAGTTTATCTTTTGCCATTCATTCACTGCCTTTTAAAATCTTTTCATTTTTAGGTATATCTTTTGTACTTATCATACAACAAAAATTAAAATTATTATTCTGACAATTTCTTCTTAAAGTAGAAACATTAGAAAAAAATTAAGTTGAGAAATTTGTGCATTTACATGGATTGTGATTTCTGACATATTTCTACTGATTTTGCCACTTTAGGGGCTTTTTATTTCTCACATACTGTTTTTTCTCCCAGTTGTACTTCTATTCTCTTAGATTATCGAATTTTTCTCCCTCATTTTATTGTCCTTGCTCTAATAGGTTTTAAATGATGTGTTCTATTTCTATTCTTTTAGTGGTTGCTTAAGAAATGTAATATCCTAGTGTTTAGTTAATTTTATACTCTTTCAAATCAATACAAGGACACTGGAAGGTTTTAATTTCAATCATTACTTCCTGATTTAAGTGCTACTGTTTCTCACAAATAAATATTATCATTATGTCTTACACAATTAATTCTTTATAGGTTTAATAGTTTTCTATTTTCTTTATTCTTCGATCTTATGCCTTACTCACATCATCATTTTCCTGAAGTTCCCTTGCTGAAGGTTTGTTTGTAAACTCTACTTTTTTGTGTGAGGAAATATTTTTAGTACACTTTTTAAAGCATAATTTTATTATGTATGTGATTGCATTAGCTTTGTATACTTGAAAGAGCATATTGCACAGTTTTCTAAATGTCATTGTTGCTCATCTAATTATAATTCTTTTGTGGGGAATGTTTATCTCCTTTTTGTATGTTCAAGAACTTCTCTTTTGTTTGGTATTCTGCAACTTTACTATGATGTGTTAAGATACAGTTTGATTTTTATCACTTTGTCATTTGCTAGACTTTCAGAATGTAGGTAATTGGGTCTTGCCTTAGTTCTGGAAAATTTGTGGCCATTATCTCTTTTGTGTCTTTCTATTTCTTGCCATAAAATCTCCTTCCAGAATTCAAGTTCATTTTGTGCATTCTCATGCTACTCTCCATATTAAAAATATCTATTTCATAGTTTATCTTTATGTTTTTGTGCTACAACCTGAATAAATCTTTAAGAATTGTCAGTGTGCTACTTCTGTTTCTATTGGGGTTGAATTTCTTATTTAACCTCTACATTGAGTTTTTTATTTCAATTATAATATTTTTCATTTCTAGAAATCTTTCATTTCTTTTTTCAGCTCTACCTAATAATTTTCTAGTAGTCTTTTCCCTTTTTCATTCAATGAAAATCCTCTTTAATTCTTTAGAAATATTAAATATATTTAATTTAAACCTTTTATCTGGTAATTGTAATATCTATAATCTTTGTAATACCTGTATTCTAATAGATTCTTATTCTTATTCTTATTCTTACTCATAATGTCGTCCCTCCCCCCGCCCCGGTTTGTTTAACATTAAAAAACTCATTAGCTCATATGTCTTAGAATTTTATCTGTGGAGATTTTTGAGATCTTATTTTTAAAGAGCTTTCCACCTGGGAATCTATTTACTACATTTAGCTATGGAAATTACAGGTAATATGTACTAAAAGAAAGGCAGCTATGGAAATTATAGGTAACATATATACTAAAAGAAAGGTACATCAGTGGAATAATTTACTTACAGGATATAGTATTCTTGACATCAGGCCATTCAACTATTTCAGTGTTAATCTCAGGAAGATAGGACAGGCTCTGATTGGGATTCTGAGTGCCGTCTATGTTTATAGAGAAAACATAATCTGAAAAATCTCCTAGAAACCTGCTTACTGCTTTTTCACTCCTCAAGTCTGTAAGGGGTCTATGCAGATTTAACCATGAAGAAAAAACAGTTTAATCTCTGCTCAGAAAAATGATAAATAAAACTCAGTTGTGTATATTCTACATTAAAAAGTCTTTGTTGAAATTTTTTGTAATGTGCACATGGATTTTTGGTTCCCTATAAAAATATTCTTACTGAGAAAGTCCAGAATTATTTTGTTATTAGCTAAATTTATGTTTAAGAGGCTGAGCTACAGAAACACTATGAGTGAATCTGATTGCATGTCCATCACAGATCTGAACTTTTAGAGCATAAATCTCTTTACAGAAGTGCTGAAAAATATACTGGGAAAAAGGTAAGCGTTATCTTTGGGGTAAATTTTATAAATATCTGTCATTTTCTAGGTTCCTTTATTAGTAATGTTAGTCTCTTTCAGAAGATCCTTTTAGAGCAGGGTTTTCATAAGACTCAGTGTAGGGTATTTTTTCCATCTGGTATGCAGTAGAGTGAAAAAAGCATCTGGTTTCTCTTTATATGATTCTCTGGAAACTACTTATGATCCTTTTTAAAAGTAGATGACATAGAAAAAGATATTATGAAAAAGATAGTGTGCTGTAATTAATTTTTAATGCTAGAAAATAACACCAAAAAAATTCTTGTAAAAAAGGTGGTCATTGGAATTGAATACAAAATGAGAACTTTAACAAAAGGAGCTGTAGAAACAGCAGGTCCAAAAGTACACATATCCTTCCACACATAGGCAGACAGCTGAACCCCCAAAACAAAGCCTGTTGGCAATTGAGTTGTGGAGGAGGAAGTGTGGTAGAACATTTTGTGGGGACACTGATGGAAGGGAAAGGCACAGAAGAGTTGGCATCTTCCAGAGAAGGATCAAAAATCTAAATCATGGAGTCTTATAAAGTACTGGTATTTAGTAGTATAGAAATCCAAAATCTGACTAGAAGGGACAGGGAAGAGTGTTGGCGACCTGGTTACCTGTGGTTTTCTGTTTTCAGGGGATTCTTGATTTACAACCTTGGGGATGTTACTAATGCCCTAGCAAAACAAACACAATTTACAGAAGAGAGTACGAGATAGTTGAATATCCACCCACCCCAGGGCTGTAACACTATTTAACAATGTAAGAAGGAAGCAAGGAAGTAAAAAGATAAGGTCTTCTAGACATTCTTTTCTTGCCAAAGGCAAGAAGAGATCTATGTGATACATGTACCTCTACCTATGACCCTCTACAATCACATGATGAAATGTCATTCCTAAACAGAAACCATTATTTTTCAGAGTTCATAATGATACAGGGTAGTGACACAGTTGATAATTGTATGGGTGCCAAGATGCCCTGGATGGGTGGAGTCTGAGAGGAAGACCCATGAAAGAAAATGGTTAGTGGGAAAAGGGGGGATAAAAGGGAGGAACATAGAGAGAAGAAAAGGAGAGATAAGAATGGTGGACTGATAGAACAGGCCCATGTGGCCTGGCCAGGGTAAGCCCCCTGGAAGAGTGGGCTAGAGGTGACAAAGAGCCATGGTGCGAGAGTGGCCAGCAGAGAAATAGCCAGTGTGGAGTTGGATGTCAGAATGGCAGCCAGGGGAGTGACCAGGGGCTGCTGAGGACAGGCCTAGTGGATAAGGCAGATGCCACCAAAGGCGGGCCTGTTAAAGGAAGCATGTAGAGCTGTAACAAGGTGGCATATTTGTAAAGCTAAGTTTGCATCAGCATCTGTTGGAAAAGTTTGAAAAGCCTTGGAGAAGTGGAGTAGCTCAGAATGTTGGAGAGATAAGAAGCAAAGAGAAGATGCTGGAGAAGGACTGGACTTTGCAGAGTGTCTGCAAGTTTGGAGAGGCACCATCTTGGACATATGTTTGGAACTTTCGGACTAAATGGAACTTGGGGTGAAATAACTGGCCACTTTGGCATTAAGGACTATTCATTTTCCAGGTTAATTTCCCTTGTTAATAAAACCCTGTTGCTTTTTAATAGCCTGGGAACTCCAGCGTGAAAGGCTGCTCACACACAACAGCCCAGAAGGGCCAGTGCCACTATGTGGCACTAGCACAGACTAGGGAACCAAGGACACTAACTACCAAAGTCTGTGAAGACACCCCAACCAAAAAGGTTTATATGACAAACCCTAGACACACCACTAAATAAAGCTTCCTGCTTGGGGGCACCAAGAAACATTTAAAACCCATCAATCTAAAAGAGGAGAAACAATGAAAAAAGAAGAAAGGCAATACAATAGTAACCACATATATGTACCACATCCACTGACTAAAGGAACTTGTCTCCCCAAAATAGCCAACAGAAACAAGAAACATCCACCACAACAGCAAAAGTACAAAGGCAGAAATAACCACAACTTGGTCAGCTTTACCATGCCATCTAATTCTAGAACAGCAGTGAATCAATATGTAGAGCAAGTCCAAAAGGGAAAACACAGGAAGGAGGAAGAATACAAATACTCAATCAAGCCCTAAGAAGAATAACTCACCACCAAAGGATAAACAATCTGCAGAAACCGACATGGAGGATATGGAAGAAATGCTATATGTGTCAGACAAAGAATTCAAAATCTACTTTTTAAAGGTATTAAAAGAGGCAAGGGAAGATGGAAAAAAGGGAAAGCAAAAGGTTAGAAATATTCAATGAGCTAAGAGAAGCAGAAAAATATAAAAAAGAATGCAGCAAAATGAGCAATATCATTGATAAACAGAAGAATGAGACTGAAACCCTAAATAAGAAGCTGAGTGAGATAGTTTCTAAGAGAAGCAATAGAAGAGCTCAAAAATGCAGGAGAAAGTCAGGAAAGCAGATTAGAAGAAATAGAAGAATGAACTAGCACACTAGAGGACACAGAAGCAGAGAGGACAAAGACAAAAAAGACAGAGAAAAACAAAGAAGTCAGAAGGAAAAAATCTGAGATCTGTCAGATACCCTAAAGAAAACAAATATAAGAGTAATTGGAATCCCAGAAGGAAAAGAGAAAGACATAGGATCTGGAAGGCTTTTCAATGAAATAATGGAGGAGAATTTCCAAATCTGAAGAAAGAAATGAAAATAGACATACAAGAAGCAAAAGGACACCAAACTACTTTAATGAAAGAAAAAAAAAAAACACAGCAAGACACATCATAGTAAACCTTTCAAGAGCCAAAGATAAAGAAAAAATTATGAGATAACAAGAGAGAGGAAACAGATAACTGAAAAAGGAAAACCCATTAGACTGACCTCAGATTTTTTCAGAAGAGACAGTGCAAGCAAGGAGAGAATGGGGCCACATCTTCAAAACACAAGATAAAAAGTGCCAGCCAAGAATACTCTACCCAGCAAAAAAGTCCTTTCTTTATGAAGGAAAAATTAGAAGCTTCTCAAACAAAGCCTCCAGAAATTTGCTACCACCAAACCCCCACTCCAAGAACTCCCGCAAGAAACCCTAAGACCAAAACCTGCAGAAAAATAAAAAGAACGAATAATTTTTTTTAAAAAGATGAAACTAAAACAGAACCCCAAATGGCTACCAGGAACCCAGTGTTAGAACCTCAAACATCAATAATTACTCTAAATGTCAATGGGCTAAGCTCATCAGTCAAAAGACACAGAGTTGCAGACAGGATTAAAAGACAGAACTCAACATCCTGTTGCCTCCAAAAACCACATCTGATCCCAAAAGATAAGCAGAGATTAAAGGTAAAAAGATGGAAAACAATCCTACAAACAAATGGGCCCCCCAAAAATGCAGGGGTAGCCATTCTTATAGCAGACAAAGCAGATTTCAATATAAAAAAAGTGACAAAGGATAAAGAAGGTCCAGGGTTCCAGGATAAAGAAGGTGATGGGTTCCAGGGTCAACCCATCAAAAAGACATAACATTATCAACATATACTCACCAAATGAGGGTGCACCAATTTTCATAAGACTGCTACTAAGAGAACTGAAAACAAATATTGGTGAAAACACATATGTAGTAGGAGTCTTTAACACTCCACTCTCAACAAAGGACAGATCAAATAAACAAAAGCTACACAAGGACACAAAAGCCTTAAAAGAAGATCTAGACAAAATGAACCTAAGAGATATCTACAGGACACTACACCCATGAGAAAAAGAATACACCTTCTTCTCAAATGCACATGGATCATTCTCTAAATTGACCACATACTAGGTCACAAGGCAAACTTGGATAAATACACAAAGATTAAAATAAGACCAACTTTCTTCTCAGATCATAAAGGTATCAAACTAGAAATCAACAATGAAAAGAAAGCGAGAAGAGCATCCAACACCTGGAGACTGAACAACATGCTACTAAATGAAGAATGGGTAATTAAATAAATTTAAAAAGAAATTAAAAACTACTTCAAAACAAATGACAAAGAAGAGAGAGTATTCCAAAATGTCTGGGATGTAGCAGAAGCAATCTAAGAGGAAGGTTCATAGCAATACAGGCTTATATCAAAAAGCAAGAAAATAGCCAAAGAAATAACCTTATCTCCCAAATCAAAAAATTGGAAAAAGAGCAACAAAAAAACCCAAACCCAGAAAAAGACAAGAAATAATAAAAAGAAAAGAAAAAATAAATAATCTAGAAACCAAAAAAACTACTCAGAAGACCAACAAAACCAAAAGCTGGTTCTTTGAAAAAATAAATAAAATTGATAAACCCCTTGCAAAACTCACAAGGGAAAGAAGAGAGAAAATTCAAATAAACAGGATCACAAATGAGAAAGAAGAAGTTACAACAGACACAAAAGAAATCCAAAACATAATAAGAGACTACTATGAACAACTATATGGAAATAAATACAACCTGGATGAAATGGACAGATTCTTAGAAAGATACAACTATCCAAAATTGAAAAAGAAGATATAGAGAGCTTAAACCAATTACAAAAAGTGAAATAGAAGCAGTCATCAAAACACTACCTAAAAATAAGAGCCCAGGACCAGATGGTTTTATAAATGAATTCTACCAGACATTCAAAGATGAAATAACTCCTGCACTATTAAAACTTTTCCAAAAAATTGAAAAAGAAGGAAAACGGCCAAACACATTCTATGAAGCAAACATCACACTCATACCAAAACCAAATAAGGACAGCACCAAGAAAGAAAACTATAGACCAATTTCCCTAATGAACATGGACACAAAACATTTAAACAAAATCCTGGCAAATTGAATCCAACAATGCATAAAAAGCATTATTCACCATGACCAAGTGGGGTTTATCCCAGGAGCACAAGGATGGTTCAACATTTGGAAACCAATTAACATAATGCACCACATCAACAAAGAGAAAAACAAAAACCAAATGATCATATCAATAGATGCAGAGAAAGCATTTGACAAAGTCGAGCATCCATTCATGATAAAAGCCCTTGAAAAAGTGGGGGGGGGGGTCAAAGGGACATACCTCAACAAAATAAAAGCCATCTATGACAAGCCTACAGCAAACATCACCCTAAATGGGGGAAAACTAAGATCATTCCAATTAAGATCTGGGATAAGGCAAGGATACCTACTCTCCCCATTACTTTTTAACATTGTACTGGAAGTTCTAGCTAGGGCAATAACGCAAGAGTAATATATCAAAGGGATACAAATAGGAAAAGAGGCATTGAAGCTATTATTATGTGCAGATGACATGATTCTCTAAATAGAGAACCCAAAAAATCCCCAGGAAAACTACTTGAAATAATAAACCAGTTTAGTAAGGTAGCCAGATACAAATTCAGCACACAGAAGTCAGTAGCTTTCCTATATGCAAAAAGCCAAATAAAAGAAGAAGAAATCAGAAAAACCATCCATTTTACCATTGCACAAAAAAATTAAATAATTGGGAATAAACCTAACAAAACACATGAAAGTACTATACAAAGAAAACTTAAAACGCTGCCTAAAGATATAGAAGTCTTAAGGAAATAGAAAGACATTCCCTGCTAATGGATTGGAAGAATATGATCAAAATGGCCATCCTACCAAAAGTAATCTACAGATTCAATGCAATCCCAATAAAAATCCCAATGACATTCTTTAAAGAAATAGAACAAAAATTACAGAAATTCATATGGAATAACAAAAGACCTTGAATATCAAAAAACCTCCTGACCAGAAAAAAAGGAGAATGGAGATATTACAATTTCAGGCTTCAAACTATACTACAAAGCCATAATAATTAAAACAGCTTGGTATTGGTACAAAAACAATCAGACCAATGGAACAGAATTGAGTGCTCTGAAATAGAACCATACATATATAGTATGCTAATCTTTGACAAAGGAGTGAAAAACTTACACTGGAAGGACAGCCTCTTCAATAAATGGTGCTAGAAAACTGGTCTAAAACATGCAAAAAAATGAAACAAGACAGCTCCCTCACACCATGTACTAAAATAAACTCAAAATGGATAAAAGACTTGGATGTAAGACTGGAAATCATCATATACATAGTGGAAAATGTGGGCAAAATCCTCCATAGCAGGTAAAAAAAATGAAGGAAAACATAAACAGCTGGGACTACATCAAACTAACAAACTTCTGTACAGCAAAAGAAACAACCGAGAAAACAAAAAGAAATGCAACTGAGTGGAGAAAAAATTTTTGATAAGGGTCTGAAAACAAAGATACACAAAGAACTCACACAATTAAACAAAAACAAAGTGAAAAATCCAGTTAAAAATGAGATAATTAAAAAGACAATTCACTTGAAAAAAATGTTCAATGACACTAGCAATCAGGGAAATACAAATCAAAACCACAATGAGATACCACCTTACACCAGTAAGAATGGCCCAAATCCAAAACAGGCAACAACAAGTGATGGTGAGGATGTGGAGAGAAGGGAACACTCTTACATTGCTGGTGGGAATGTAAACTGGTCCAACCTCTATGGAAAGCTGTGTGGAGAGACCTCCTATTAATGAAAATGGAACTACCATTTGACCAGCAATTGCTCTCTTGGGACTATCCAAAGGAGACCTCAATACTTGTACAAAGGGACACCTGTGTTTGGATGTTTATTGCAGCACTATTTATAATTGCAAGGACATGGAAGCATCTGAAATGTCCCCAAACAGATGACTGGATGAAAAAAGATGTGGTGTACATATACAATATATGCACAATGGAATATTACTCATCAATTAAAAATGACAAATTGGATGATTTTATGATAACATGGATGTACTTAGAAGAAATCATATTAGCAGAAACAAGTCAAAAAGAAACAGACAGAAACCAAATGGTTTGACTATTATATGGGACATGAGAAAGATAAACAAAAAGCCGTGAAGAAAAGTCAAAACAAGCTAACAACCAAATTAAAGTACACAACTCGGGGGTTGGGGGGGGGAGTGAGACAGGGTGGGAATGGTCAGAGTGAACCCTGGAGATCACAAAGATGTGAAATTTATATATAAATAAATTATTTAATTAAAAAAAATAAAACCCTGTTGTTTAAATTGCTTTGTGACTTTGGCAACTGCTATGCGAGTGGGTGATGCAGATTTGATAAGAAAGTTGGGTGGCAGAAGCCACATTTTAAAGGTGCTGCTTTTTCCTGTGGCTTGTTGGTTGGCAGCTTCTACCCCCTTTTGACCCAATTTCAATAATAGCACTTGGAATCAAAGTAGCATATTAAAAAGATCACGCAGCAGAACTACAGGAATTTGAGGAATATCCCCCTAAAATATGATCATTAACTATTAAAAGAGTAAGAGTTCACTGCAATTTGCAGTCAATTGTCACATATCAAAGAGGAATTAAGAGGACAGTAAAAAGAGAACAAAGCCCTAATGGAAAACAGCCTGGATTCTGAAAATATTAAAAATAGATCTAATTTAAGAAACAGTAATCCCACTTCTAAGTGTCTGCTCAAAAGTAAACATACAAAAAAAAGTGAATGGAACACTAATACAAAAGTATATCTGCACTCCTAACTTATTTATAGCACTATTTACAATACTCAAGTTATGGGAAAAATCTAAGTGCCCAAAGACAGATGAGGAGATTAAGATGAGGTTTATCTACATCATGGAAAACCACTTAGTTATTTAAAAAGATGAACTCTAACCATTGCAACAAAGTTTGTGTACTGCCAGGGTTATGCTATGAGATATAAATCAAAAGGAAAAATAAAAATGCGGGGTGATTTTACTCATATGTGGAGTATAGAGAAACAAAACAAACCACAGAAGTCTGACTATAGAACTGAAGCCACCAGAGGAAGAGAGTGGGGGGAAGGGAGGAAAGAAGAAGGGACCCAAAGGAATATGGAAGAGAATTATGTATTGTGTTAGTGTTGTAACATATATCTGAAGAGGTGTGAACCTATAATTCAAAATTATATATAACATTTTATACAAATTAAATACAATTTTTACCTCAATAAAAGTAATACAACAATAATAGTAGTAAAAGATGGACCAGACTAGAATAGATATTACTCCATGTCCAAGAATCCCAATTTTTCCCTATTAAACTCAAGGGGAAATTTTTTAATAAATCTAATCCCTACTTTTCGTTCTGAATTCCCATGTTGTATCATTCAACTATTTCACAGGACAGGAAAGGCATTGCTTTAACTACCAAAGAGGTGGGAGGTTTTCTCTCCTTTACTTTCCTGGCCATTCCAGTAAGTTTTGATTTAGAAGAAGAAATATGACAAAATAAAATTTGTTTAATATAGCAAAAGGATAGGACGACTTGCTCAAAAAAAGACAAACTTTCATCAGTTACATCATATTTAACAGTTTACATTTCACAGTTTTAGGAGTTTGGAGAGATCAAAGAGAGTCTGGAAGTATGTAGTGTAAGATACCATAGTCATAGAAAACAGGGCTCATGAAGGGAGCTTTAAAAAGTGTTCAGTAGTCCTTAATAAAAGATGGAAAAATTTTGGTGATTTAATATAACTTAAGGTGACTTTGAGGGATACAAAAGATTATTTGAAAGAAATGAGTTTATAATACAGTGGAAGAAATTCTGCTCAGGTATCAGAAAAAAAAAACTTTTAACAAGTTAAAAGCTATGGAATTACTGTGGGGAAATGTACTCCAATAAAAAGGATATGGGAATATGTAAGAAAATCAATCAAAATTACTTTTTCATTATATTTAAGTGCCATGAGTTGTGAATGTAAAAAAATTCATCAGGTACAAGTTTAAATTGTATAAATAAGAGTGTAACATTTATAAAGAGGAAAGTGATCATCCATCCCCTCCCAACAATAAAGAAGAGGGAATTTCTTTTTTTTCTCCTCTTATTTAAAATTAGATTAAATTTTTTTAATTGAGATAATGTTGAGATATCCCTATTAGATACTGACTACAGATACTTTCTCAAGTGGAACTTAAGTACTTGAAGTGACCACCCCTAATCTGCAGGTGTGACTTGTCATATTAATTCCCAACATGCTATTGGGATTATGTTTAGAAGATGGTAATTAAAAAATTGCCAGTCATCGTTGCCAATAATATACATTTATATGTCCATGTCAGTGGTGGCAAGAGAAAGTGAGGTTGCTTCATGTTACAGAGTTTATAGAAATCTGGGCAATGACATGGAGTTAACAGACAATCAAGAGATAACAATAAGTATAATATATTGGCAGCACAAAGCCATATACATCTATTTTTCCTTTTTTTTTTTTATAAATTCCAATCATTTTCTTAGTATCACTGTGGGTAGAAAATGTAGCTCTTTCAAAGATTTTCTTTGAGTTAGAAAAAAAAATGAATCATGTCTGACCCTTATACAAGGGTTGCTTAGGGGCACAACTCCCCAAAAAGTTGAAAATCTGGGTGTAATTTCTGACTCCTTGATGACAGTTGATAGCCTGCTACTGACCAGAAGCATTAATGATAACATCATCTGTTGATTAACAGGTTTTCCATGTGTTAGATACTGTGTTCTTATAATGAATTAAGCTAAAGAAAAGGAAATGTTATTAAAAATCATAAGAGGAAATACATTTACCATACCATACTATATTTATTGCTATTGTAAATATAGGCAATCTATTTGCAAGAAAATCTGCATATCAGTGGACCCACATAGTTCAAAATGAGGCTGTAGAAGGGTCAACAATATACTGAATTTGCATATGTAAAACATATGCAATGTTTTACATATGAATTTTCTTCTTTTTATTTTCAGTGAAGATTTGCCATAACAAAGGAGGGTTGATAAGGAGTATGGCTATGACTTTTCATATCCCAAGTCTAAAAAATGAGATCAAGGAAAGTAGGTCATTTTGAGCTATTCAATGGAACTTATCTCTAATTTCTAATTTGCCAATTTGTATCTGTAGGAGGTAAGAAATGAGAATTTTGACTTTACTTTCTATGCTTCTTACTGACTGAATTTTTTACAGATGTTTTTATAATACAAGTAAGTTGTAAAAATTAGACATTTGAACATAACTAGATACATGATAACCTAGAACAAACACAAGCGGTATAGGTGGGTTGGCTGTGGTAGGAAATAACATTCCCTTTTTATGGCTCTGCTTCCTACTAGCTACCTATTTGCCTTCATCTTAAAGGATATATTTATTGCCTATAGACTTAAATAAATATATACACGTTTTTTTTTCTTTTAGCACTAAAACTTTTGTGACTTTAACTTCCTCCCCCATTGCTTGTGGTGAGATGTGTTTTTCTCCTCTAGATAGTTTTACTGCTTTCAATTTTTTCCTCTACCTTTGATTCTAGCAGTTTAATTATGATATACCCAGGCATAATTTTTGTTTGTTCATTTTTGCACTTATCCTATTTGGAATTTCCTAACTTCTTGGATCTATTTCATGTCTTCTCAAAAGATCAAAAAGGATAGCTATTTTGTCTTGAAATATTTATTCTGCCCTACTGTATCTTTCTTCTTTTCCTGGAAGATCTGTCACAATCATGTTAGATCATTTCATGTAGTCTTTGAGAGGTTTTTTGTTTTTGTTTTTTTGAGACTAGGTCTCACTATTTTTGCCCATGGAACCTCAGGCTCTCGTTGCCCAGGGTACCACAGATTCAAGCAATCACCAGCCTCAGCTTCCCAGGTAGCTGGGATTACAGGCGCACGCCACCATGCCCAGCTGTTTTTTTGGGACTAGGTCTCACTACAGGTCCCCGGTGGGACTCGAACCGCAATCCCTGGCCCTGGCCATGGCTTCCTAGGTTGCCGTCTACAGGCATGCACCACCATGCCTGGCCCTCATGTTTGAATATTAAAGAGGTTTTGGAGATCCTAATTCACTTTAAAACTAAGTCACTGATTTTCCGAACCATTAAAAACATATATTTGCTTCTCAATGTTCTATTCAGATGTTAATGTTCTTGTCAATGCTTTAATTCTGATGTGGTGGTGGTGGTCCCCAAACCAGCAATGTGCTTCTAAAGACCATTTAAGATTCTGACCATCAGCTTCCATTGTGGAGGGTAGCTTATGCACACATCAAGGTATTTCCCAATTCTACCTGGGTATCCCATATTTCAACTGAATTCTGACTCTGTTTACCTGGTCCCATAAGACAACCCTTCCCATCAGATGCCAGTCACAGAGCAAATTGTCACCTGTGTTTCTGACTACCTATAAACCAGAGGTTTCTCAACCCCTCCTTAGGTTGAATTAATTTGCTAGAGTGATGCACAAAAGCTAGGAGACCTATTTACTCACTAGATTACTGGTCTATCACAAAAAATAATAGAGGATATGAAGACACACAGGGCCAGTTAGTTATGTGAGAAAGGACACAGCTTCCATACCCTCTCTGGAATCCTCTCTTGTTCACCAACCCAAAAACCCTTGGAAACTTGTCCTTCTGGGTTTTATTGGGGTTTCACTAGCTAGGCATGATTTACTACATAAGCATGAATAAATTATTCCATATCTGGGGTCAGAGAAAGAAAGGTTACAAATTCTAATCCTTGAATCACAAAGTTGGTTCTCTTGGTAACCAGCATTTATCCTCAGGTGTGTTCCAAGTCATCTCATTATCATAGCATACCATACACCTTTAATGATTCATTGCTGAAAATTTCAAGGGTTTTAGAATTCTATGCCAGAAAGTAAGACAAAGACCAAATTTATACTTCATATTATAAATCATATCACAGCTTTACACCTCAGCTAATATTGTTTGGGTTATGGGAGCTCAAAATTTCTTTGTTGTTCAATCCTATATGCCTTTTGCACCTATTAGAAACCTCTCCGCCAGAAATGTCTCAGAAGAATTTTTCTAGGTTCTCTTGCCACATTTCCAACTCTTTGTAGTTGAAAGTTTGGAGTGCTTCAAGATTATGGCTCTCAGATCTGTATTGCTCTTATTCACAACCAAAGCATAGTTATCAGGCACTTGGGGCAGCTCAAAGCACCTCAGGTGTACCCTCTTAGCTCTTTTGCTCCAACCTTCAGTCCTTGTTATAGCACATGCCTACCACAAGGCCTAGATCCATAAAACATAATTTGCAGTTGTGCCCAGACCTACTGTAAATGAGTTGGGTAAATGAGTTGGTCAGGATTTTTCATCCATTAACCTGTATACCCTGTATGATAATGAGATGATTTGGCTATACAGAGATGTTGTATAGCCTGTATACAGCATCTAGGGTATTGCACCTTCTCCATGATTGTGTGGTCTAGTGGGTGTGTGCATGCATAACTGTGCATACTGGGCCTAGGCGAGAGGGGATGAAGGGGTACAGAGACGATGTGCATGAGCAAGAAAGGGAGAGAGAGCACAAGAGAATGCCAGAGAGAGAGAGAGGCAGGGAAAGAGGCTCATTTGCCTCTCAGCCCCACTGGCCCTGCCCTGGCTCTCCCTGATACATCTGTGTAACTGCTACAACCAATAAAGACCCTATGCAGATTGATGAGCCTGGTGCCTGATGCTTGCCCCTATAGTTAGCAATGAAGACTGGTTGCATTGCAATATACAATGAGGATGGAATGGTTCTAGAAAGAGAGGGAAGACTTTCTAGGTGGAATAGGTGGCATGATGGTTCACATAGATACCTACTCTGTGGCTAGGAGCCTTTAGGATTACAATCTGGAATACCAGCTTTCTTTTGGCTATTAAAGCCTACAGTTTGAACTTTTTTTTACTTCTCCATGTGGATTCCTTCATTTGTCTGTTAGAGATGAGAGAAGTTGTGAATCTTTTCTCCTTTACAAAGGGAATTTTCTAGAATTTCAGAGGTTTGTTTTCTTTCTTTAGTGTTTTTATCTGCTGGGTTCAGAAATCCATGATTCTAAATGCTCTTGTTCTTAGAGTAAGGGAAAGTGTTTTTTTTTGTAACTTACTCTGACTGATTAATTAATCTCTTAGAACCCCAGTGTCATCTTCTGTATACTGACCTACACCAAGGTTGCAAAGCTGAAAGATGATGTAATTGTTATATTTTTTCATTTCCTTTTTCTTTCTCCTTTGGGTGGTACTTGAAATAGTGCATAGGGTTGTCATAAAATCAATGACTATGCACTATTTTTTTCTCCATTATTAAACTGTGCTGTTCTTGGTAATTATCACTTAGTTTTTATCTTTAAAAGAAATTAATTTTCACTTTTTTGCTTCAGAAATATTTTACACATGGTAGAATATACTTGTTTTATTCAGAATTGTGGTGTAAGTAGATTAATAGCTGACACTAAAAAAAGTCACATGCAGTTGAATACTACCTCTCATAGTCATAGTTTTTTGTTTTTGTTTTTGTTTTTTTTTTGAGACTAGATCTCACTATTTTTGCCCATGGAACCGCAGGCTCACGTTGCCCGGGTTACCACAGACTCAAGCAATCCCCAGCTTCAGCTTCCCTGGTAGCTGGGATTACAGGTGCGTGACACCACACCCAGCTATTTTTTTGGAACTAGGTCTCACTACAGGCCCCAGATGGGACTCAAACAGCGATCCCTAGCCCCAGCCACTTCATAGGCTGAAGCTTAGAGGCACGAGCCACCATGCCCGGCCTACCTCTCATAGATATTAATGAAATTATCTGAGTCACAAATAATTAATGTTATAACCCGTGGCTTTGCTTTTCCTCCCAGAATTCATTACCCACGCATTTAATGTGTTGTTGTGGGAGAGTGCTTGGGAGTGCAAGCCTGGGACACAAGCACCTGTAATCAGAGACATCAAGAGCCAGAGAACATGGGGTGTATCTACCTATAAATCTGGGCACCTGAAAGATCATGGGAGATTCAGAGAGAGGAGAGAAGCCAGAGAAAGAGTTTGGAGATTGCAGGAGCTGGGAGGTTCAGTGCTGCCAGACTCCCAGTCTCCCTGTCTGTTTATCCACTTGTCTGCCTTTATTTGGTTCACTGATTCAGCAATAAAGCCCTGTCAAATCTATCAAGGACTCCAAGAGCCTTTGTTCATTTGCTTGATCCACAATGGACATGTCCACTCTGGGATCACTACAACCAGCATATTACCACAGCAGAGAACACACTTGAACACACCTTCATTCTGGTCTCACACATTCATCTAATCATGCTGCTATTTTGCACTGGTTTGGGATCCCTGAAACCTATTTTCATGTCACATTATTTTTTTCAGATGGTATAAAAAGTATATATGCTGACATCATTTAATTTTTGATTAAATATTAATAAAGATGCTACAAGAGCAAAGAAATCCACATGGAAATAACATTGAACTATAGAAATAGGAAGAATATGTTTGGCTGATGGATACAGTACTGTACTGATACAGGATAAAATTTCCATATCCATTCTTCACAGAAACAGCAATACCAATAAACCGACATAGGAAGCCATCCCCAAATCAAAATTTTGGAAATGTCACAAGGGCTATTATTCCTTTTACTCTGCTTTCTAAGTGAAAAGGATCTTGAGTGGAGATTCTGATTAAGCCCTAGCTAAATGGACTCAAGTGCTTTGCTTTACATGATGCCTTAAAGGATTATTATTGATGTCATTTATGTGATCACAAGCTGTGTTTACAGCAATAAAGATAGCTAGGCCCGGGTAGTATTAATAGTCCTACTAATTACACTACTATAAAAGGTTTATGGTGATATAAATTTTTATATTATTACTTCAGTGCTCGGGCGATGGCATTCTTCCAGAGGAAGGTATCAAAGGGATCATTTGCTTTTCCTTCTTTGTATTAACACATGAGGGCATGAAAATAAGAAAATAAAGAAGTAAATGAACTCCTGGGATATACTATTCCACAAAAAACCAAAAACAAACAAACAATTGTATATGGAGTCATTAGCATTTCTTGTTTTTATTTTAGGATTTTAAAGTTATTTCATCTTGCGAATAAACATCAACTGGTAATTAAGGAAATAAAATGTAAAAATATTTTACATCTTTCAAACTGACAAAATCTGACTCAGAATATCCAATATTAACAAATACAAAGGGAAAAATACTCTCAAATACTATTTGATTAGTAATGCCTTTTGAGAAAGAGAGACTTGGCGATATTTATCAATATTTAAAACAATCCTTCACTCAGAATTTGAATTTTTAGAAATCTAAGCTATAAGCACTCTGTATCTATAAGAGTATTTCTTATTAAATAGATGAAATAACTAGAGGTAGGAAATAATATGACCACTATAAGCATTTTCATGAAAACTATAACTCCATATATGGATGCGTAAGATGCATATATATGCCATTAAAAATGAATAGTAACATTTTTATATTTTCTTTAATAAAAAATGGAATTTTTGTAGTGGGTAGGAAGTAGTAACTTTGAAAGAAAACTAACATCTGTATTTGAAATGTTTACATTTATATATTTGTTTACATTAATTTTTATATTTATGTATTTCTTTGGTAATTTAACAAAAATACACTTTAAAAATGGTCATAACAATGTCACTTCACTTCAAATTTTATCTAAGAGTATTCTGGTCTTCCTTAATTCCTTCCTAGTATTTAGTAGATTTTAAAATTGAACATTTGCTTAGAAGCAATGCAACAAAGATGTTTCATCAGAAGGTTTATTATGGAGGAGGTTCCAAATTATTTTAACTTTCAACCATAACTGATTTTAACTGAAAAATTATACATGAAGAAATAAATGGACTTTTGAGTATTTTTAATAATGCTGTATAAAGAGTATAATATCAACTGTAGTCATTTCTGATGAAATTAGTATCTAAAATATTATGTCTTTGTTTTTTTTTCCAATGGGATCAGTGTCTCTCATGCTAATATCCAAAGCTCCATGGCTTGCACTTTGGAAGACACCCTGTTCACAGAACAAAAATGACAATAGTGCATCTCTGATCTCTTTTCTTCAAGTAGACAGACTAATTAGAAAGCAGGAAGAGCCATGTTCTAGTGTCTTCACTTCAAGCTTTTTTGAGTCTTTATTAAAAAGCATTGTTTTGGTTTACAGAATGAGGCTGGAGAGTACATGTTGATTTTATTGGTGTGGACAATAATCATCTATTAAGCATTTCTTCCCCAACTTAATTTTAAAGTTCTGATTCTAATCTAAATCATATGTAAGGAAGGACCACTCTATGCATGATGGTATGTACTAGAACTTTATAGCAAATAGAGTTCCACAAAAGGATTACAGAGATAAAGCTGTGTCAGGTGTCAGGGAGGGAAGTTTGAGGGTACTGGCATTAAATTCAGGCAGGAGTTAATGTTGGCATTGCTCAAACAGTACTAGAGCTGATAGCGATTTTAAAAAAAGGGTGGGGGCTTCTGAAAATCTCACATAGTATCTAAGGTGGTATCTGTGAAATTCAACTCAATAAAACTCTGCATCTATTGATATTTTCTACAACCACATGAAACCTCAGCTGCAGAGATGTTGGAGATTTTCTAAATTTTTTTGTTGGGTATGTTTAAATTTTAACCATGGGAGCTACAGAAATACATGGGGGTGATACCTATGATTAGCGATAACCTTGCTAAGGGAAGTTACCATTATGATTTTCAGGTGAAGTCATGAATTAACAGAGTTTAATCAAGGATTTTGGTACAAAATAATGGTTTCTCCAAAGGAATCATCACCATTGCTACATTCAGTTGGATATTTATCCATATTATTTTCTGAAGATGAATTAGTGTATTGGTGCATTATAGTGTATTATGACGTTGATATCAAAGTCACCATTAATTTCTTCCTCTATGAAATGATGACCTAATATTTGGAAAGAGATCAGATGAGTATTTTTCTGAATGGAGGCTTCTATACACTAAGAAAATAAGATGAGTCAGTTGGGTAAAAGCAAGGGTTGGTATCTTATCCTTCTCTCTGTTTCCTCCTTTGTACATGCTGATAGTTCAAGTGAGTGATTAGCAGTCTTTTCCTTGTCAAGTCACCAGATAAGTAAAGACTTCTTAAAACCAGGAAAATAAAGGGTGATTAAGTCAAAGTGATCTAGATGTGTGATCAATACATAAGAAAGGAGACTTAAGGATTTTCAACATGAAACTAATACTAATAACTATGAAATATTGATAACCATCAAAATGGCCAACTGCTCTAAGACATAGGAGTTCAGCAGCTAAGAAGTCACTGTAGCTAAATCTAAAGGAAGTGGGAGCTATCTGTGCCATGGCTTCTAGGAGCCATCGTGGGGGTGGCACGGGACTGCAGGAACAGCTTCTGCAAAAGGAGTCTTGGAACAAGGGATGCACATCATCAAAGTAAGACCAAAGTGAAAGCTATGAAATAAGAATGTATTGATTTTAACAACCTGTAATGGACTCTCCTGCTGTGAATAATCCAGACGGGAAGATAGAGAAAAGAGCAATGCAATGACTGACAGAAGTAAATTCTTTTGCAGTGAAGATTTGGTGGTGAGAAGGGAAAACAAGGGCTTCAAATCTGTACTTTTGTAATTACACAAAACCCTATTAGCCCCTCTGTTCCTCTTGTCTGTGAGTTTAAAAGAAGTGGGGATAGGGAGACCCTCTAGATTCAGTGAAGTATCCTTCACAACCAGTGGAACAATGCCTAACAGGAGGCCCTCGAAACGCATCTGCTTGAATACATAAACAATATTACACCTGAAAGAACACAAGAAGGAAGAAATGAGATACTGTGGATGGTAAGAGAACTTACACTTAGATAAGAGAAATTTGAATAAGTTGGAATCAGGTCAGCCTGTAGCATGTTCTTATGAAGAAATCACGAGCAGAAGAACTATAAAACTCTGTATGCTGGGGAGGCATCCTTGGCTTGGGCATAGGTTGATAACTTTGTTATGCGACACTCTAACTACAGGAATACATTCACCAGTGACTTTGCTGTTAAGTATTGAAATTACTCAACATATTCTATGCCAAAACAACTGAAATCAGAGATCTATTAAGTTTTCATATAGTAAATAACTACCAATCTTTCATAGTGCAGAGACTTCGACATTTATGCCACTTACATAAGCTCTGCCCACACATTTCTCTGTTAAAAAAGAAGTTCCCAAGTTCCTCGACTTTATTTTTAGAAGTTGAGCTCTTGGCTTGCTTCTGAATGATTTAACTTAGTTTCTTTTAGTCTGACAAGAGTTCAAAATCAATAGCTTGTTTAAATCTCTGCTATAATGGTCCTGAATTTCACACAGAACAGCTGGAAATCTCAACCCCAGCAAATGACATTCACTGAGTCAAAAGTTGATATGTGCCGATAGATAGACAACCTGCTGCTTTGAAGCTGGTGAGGCCCCAAGCAGTCCATTGAGTGTGTCTGCAGTGTGCTCCTCCTGCTGAAAGATGGATGAGCAATGGCTCCACGATCAGTGACAGCATGGCCTTTCCCTCTTCTCAGCTATAGGAAGACACACTGGCTCTGGCTCTGGCTCTGCAGTTGTGTTTGCTTTTTGCTGTTCTTGATTTCACCTTGAATTGTTTCTAATTTTCTCTCTTCCCAGTCTGATTTTATCTCTTAATTTTGAGACAAATTATTCTACCCTGTCAAAAATTGGAACAGAACTTCTTTTAATAAGCTCATCCAAGCATAGTAATAGTAGTTCACTGGTAAGATATGATTCCCATTGCAATGACCTCAAAAAATTGATCATTGGGAATTCGAAAAAATTGATGGAAGCTTGTTTTTTTCACTCTGTCTCTAGAAATGCATCTGAAGAATCTCAAATGCTGCAAAGATGTAGGGTGTTCAAAAGCATCTGTGTCTCTTGTCCCAAGAATGAATTCCTTTGCTGGAAATTAACAGGGACAAAAAGGCCATACCCTCCTGGCTTTGTGCAAACCACACTTCTTTTTCCTCAACTTCTTCAGCTGGCATGTGTTGTAGACCAAATGGGAATGTGATTCACCCAGTTGTCTGGGATCTGTTTGCTTTCTGTATGGGTATTCAGTTGGTGGCAGTTCACAGGTGCACTCTGTCTGCATTAGAGAAGAAAATGCATTCAGGAGAAAGGGTAGTCAAACTCAGTTTATAATGTACTTAATCTTAATTGGTATCCTCTTCTCTGAGCCTTGTCTGGAGCAAATAATAGTAACTTGGAGTGACTATTTACAAACATGGCTTAAACGGAACCTGGATCTACTCTGTAATGTCTGAATTTGTAATGGCAGTTCTACTTCAGGAAAGGGAACTGGAATGTTTTTCTTTCTATTTCCTCCTGTTTGTCTACCAATCTTGACTATGTAAGAAGGAAAAGGCTGGAGTAAACAAAGGAAGAGATGACAAGATAGGAAACACACACAGGGAACTCTGGGGAGAGAAAAGGGTGAGGAACAAACTTTTCTTGGGACTTCACAGTCATAATCAAAACTCTAGAACAAAACACTCATTTCTGGGGCAAGCATAGGCTGAAGGAATTGTTCTTTAACCTCTTTCCTGTGGCAGCTTCCCTTCCCCTTCCTAATTTGAACCATGTGGGGGCAGTTATGCCTGAAAGTGGGAAGATGACTGTGGCTCCCCTTCAACAGAATCTGGGTACCTTTTGTTTCCTTTGGCAGAAGGACCTCTACCCTGGGGGAGAAGGAACTAGGCTGGTGCACCTCAAAATTACTGATGAATCAAAGAAATACCAAGACTTTATGATATCACATATATGGAATCTAGAAGAAGGGCAACAAATATTCATAGAAAAAGGTTGGATTTGTGGGGGAAGAGGAATTGGAAGAAGGTGATGAAAGGTACGAATTACCAGTTATAAGAAAAACAAGTATTAGGAATATAATGTGTAACTTGATGATAATAGCTATTGTTGCGATATGATAAATTGGAAAGTTGTTAAGAGTAAATTTTTTCTTTTTTTAGGTCTCCCTATTTTTGACTAGGGAACCAACCGCGAGCAGAGACTCAAGCAATCCCCAGCCTCAGCTTCCCAGGTAGGCGTGTCACCACACACAGTTAATTTTTGGGACTAGGTCTAGCTTTGTTGCCTGGGTGGGTCTCGAACCTGCAGACTCAAAACGATTCCCAGTCTCAGCCGCACTCCATATGCTTGCACTTAAAGGCACACACCACCATGTCGGATTTGTTAAGAGTAAATCTTAAGAATTCTATCACAAGGAGAATTTTCTTCATTCTTTTTTGTTGTATCCATACACAAGAAGTAGGTGTTAGCCACCATTACATAATAAATGCAAATCAAACCATCATTTTCAGCGAATGTACTGATGCATGTCAGGTACTTCTCAATAAAAGTTTTTAAAGGAAGAATTAGTCACATGCTAGTGAAGTAATTAGACCAGTGAGCCCTTTCACTCACCCTGGACATTTGATAGAAACAACTAAAATATCTCTTTTTTTGGACTTCTCTATGACCCATACCAATCCTTATTCTGACATCTAGCAAGAAGTTCAGGAGAACATAAATGGTGGAATATGGTTAAAGAATTTGGAGGTTTTTGTGGTAAAATTTATATACATTATGGATTAAACATGTAAAATTCAACTTGCTGGGGAGAATCAACATTGATGTTGCAAATGGAATACTGCTGATGACAGAGCTTATCCACTGAATGCATTCTAGATGCCTGACATTGCAGTAAAAGCTTTCATAAATCACCACATTTAGACCCCCAAAGTTCATGGGCAGTTACTATTATTCTGACTTAGAAAATGAAGAAAAACAATATAGATAAGTTATGGAAACTTACCAGAATAATTCAGTAGCACTTGAAATTCAATTTTGATTGACTTGAGAAACATAAAAAGTCTAGACCCTAACTTGTTTAAAATTAATTTGAATTTCATACACTCAAGTAATAATTCTTAGATAAAATTCTTAGATATAAACATTTTCTTAGATATCACAAAATAGGCAATTAAGGCAAAAGCTATTTCATATATGAAAGTGTAAAATATAAGATAAAAAGATGGTAAAAAATGTAAATTCTCTTCATATTTTCTTTTATTCTGGGTAAGTTCTCTTATGTTTTCCTCATATGGATCCATAAAGGGACTCAGTCACTCCAATTTTTAACCAGAACTCACAGTTTGAAAGCTTCACATTTGAATTTGGTTAGTTATGTGTTCTCTTCCTGGTTCTTAAAAATCTTAGAAATGAAAATCAGTGAAACCAGATGCTTAAATATATATAGAGACAGGGAATTCTGATCTAAAGATAATCACAATACAAGTCTAATCTTGTGAAAGAAAAAATGTTTGATTCATTGATTTTTTTTTCCCCTGCAAATTTCATGCAACAGACTGCAACAAGACACTTCTACAAGATGGTTAACTGCTGAGTCTTTGATTTAATGAAAACTTAGGGAAAGCAATTCAATTCACTGCAGGGACTGCTTTGTTCTTCCATTATGATTCTTTTTTAATGAGAAAGATGATTGTAAGGATAAACTCTATTCCTCTGAATTTTTACACTAATTACATACAAAGCACTATTTTGGCAGAAGAGGACTTATCTTCTTCAGGCAATACAGTTATCATCTTGTAACCACCCTTCAATCTCCCACATGAATGCTGGAGCTGTGTGCCAGGAATGAATATTGCTCTATGCCAGCTCTCAGCATGGATAGATGAATACTTAAAGATTTCCAGAATTGACAATCAACATGGACTCCAGACAGAACAAGGAGACAATTCCTCTCTCCAAGCTTATATGTTATTTGGAATGAAAGAATCAGGAGACTATCCATTAGTGATGTATTTTGCATGGGGAATGAAGGAGGGTTTGATGAAGAGAGCCAGAAAGCATTATTTGAAGATTCATAAAGAGGAGACAATAATGCTCTCTGCTAGTATCATTTTCCTTCAATCTACAAGTTATTTATTGTGCTAAGTGACACTAAATGTTCTGTGTAAGCTATCATTCTAGTTGAGATTCATTAATTCCAATAGAAGCAGTGCAAAAAATACTGTATGCTGTAGATTTGGTTAAGACTGTGAAAACTTGATTTGACATAGATTCATCCTGTAAGCACTGCCTAGGTATAAAGTGTATATATTCTGCACTTCTTAATGGGTTATGAACTTGATAAACAACAATTAATATCCCACTAACAACTTTCTTGGGGTAGATAAATAGTCTGGAACTACTCATTCTTGTAGTCTAAAATCATGCCACAATGAAGCACAAAGTTTAATGGTGCTTCCTAATATTTATAAGTGACTAAGGGAATAGCTGCATAACAGAAACTCTGGTCCAATGGTACATTACTTCATAATGATAGCCATGGAGTGACAGTAGACAATGAAATAATTCTCTTTCATTCTTTTCATTCATTTGCATTGAAGTCTAATTTACATGTGATAAAAGGTATTCTTTGGAAGTGTAATTTTTGAAGACTTTTGATGAAATTCACAGCCATGTAACATCTACAACAGGGAAGATACATAGACTATTTCCATTACCCCAAAAGTTCCCTTTTGTCCCTTTGTAGTCAATTTCCTCTTCTAAACTCCCAGAACCTGGCAACTACAGATCTATTTCCTGACTTATAGTTTTGCCTTTTCCAGGAACATCTTATTACACAGGTGCAAGCTTTCATGTTTGGTTTCTTGTACAGGGTGTAATGTTTTTGAGATTAATGCATATCATTGCATGTATCAGTTTCTTTTATTTTTTTTTTATGGCTGAATGGTATTCCATTGTATAAGTTTGATTTTCCCACCCTTTACAACAGATATGCTTGTAGGTCATGTATAGTTTTGTGATTATGAATGAAGCTGAATAGAGATTTTTATATAGCTCCTTGTGTGGACATGATACTATTTCTCTTAGAAGAATGTGATTGTTGGGTTATATAGTAAGCACATGTTTAGCTTTCTAAGAAACTGTTTACCTTTTTAAGTGCAGCATTCATTTTGCATTCCAGCAACAACATATGAGAGTTCCAGTTGCTCCACATACTGGCAGGTAGTTTTGCTAGAACTGAATTCTAATATTCTCTTGTGATTTTTCTTCATAGTATTTTCATAAGATGCATTACAAGTGTATTACACAACCTGTTTTCTTCTCCCTTTCCCAATAATGTAAGCATAATTCCTATGGAACAACTACCAAGAATTCATCGTAAAAATCCCTGAGGAGCAACCTTTTTTTATTATGGGGGCTAAAACTCTCCAATAATACTTAAGAAGCAAAAATAAATGCAATTTGACAAGAAGTAGGAATGGAGGTTTGTGAAATAATTTCCCACAAGGGAGACTTTTTAGTTAAGAGGTTCCAATGAATATTACCTCACCACACTTAGCAAAGAGACAGTAGTATTCCCACCATGACTCCCAAAAGAGTTATAATTCAGTATTTACATTTGCCAAGTGCATTTTTAGTCTGCCAATTCACTAACAGTACCTTCACTTCAGCAATTTCATCAGTTATCCAAAGAAGTGGAAACTGAGCCGTGTTTAGGTAGAACTCAAGCTTCTGCTCTGAGAAAAACCTGGATCCTGGTTTAACTCTTCACCACTCTGGTTTGTGTTCTTGACTTCCTAGGATAAATATCGAAGAAAATTCCAACAAAAGCAAGGGCAAAGATGAACAGAGGAGAAAAAGTTAAAATCAGAACTGGGGAGGTAAGGTGTTTAGGTAACAATGTAGGGAAGCAGAGGAAAATTTTCACACCCCTCTGGGTTCTTCTCAGGTTGATCGAGCAAACAAATTAAAATCAGACAAATTAGTCTGAGCAAAAGACAGAATTTAATTACATACGGGTGCAGAATTTACATGACTTAAATTTAGAGCAAATGGGACATACCAAGAAGGTACACATCCTGAGGTAAGGAACAAGGTGGGCTGTCACCCTATTGTGGGCCTTGTCACCACCCGTGGTGGGCCTTGAGGGTCAAGGAAAGAGGAAGGAGTCTCAAATTATGAGGAGGAGATAACTGCATATAACAAAACCCTGTTGTCTGCAGACATGTGCAGAAGTGTAGTACTTCTGCAGAAAAAGAAATATAAAGCTTGTCTTGGGTTGAGAAATGCAGCAATTATCTTCTGATTAATGTTTCCTCAGTCACCACTGAAAGGAAGAATGTATCTTTTGGGCACAAATTTCACGAAGGACATTCACGTGAAATAAACCACTAGACCATGTGTTGTACTAACTGTTGTTTGTAGTCAAAGCTGTGTTTTCATATATTCCTCTCATGTCTCCCACCCTACTTAATGATTCTGGATGGGAAATGGGTCGAGGGCTGGGACAGGGGACGTACTTGAAATACCTAATTTGACTTCATCTCATCAGCCTTCTCACTTAAAAGTGAAATGTGAATGGAGACATCTATGATTCTTCTTCTGGACTTTAATGTTCAAAATCAGAATACTTAAGGAGAAAAGAGATGCATGTATTTTTCAGCATATATACATATATAAAGTATATATACATATATGTACACTTGAGCATATAAACATACATGTATATATAATGTATAAAAAGTATATATACAGTATGTGCATACATGTATACATACACACAGTGGAAAATTATTTCACACACCTCCATTCCTATTTCTTATTAGGGTGCATTTATTTTTACTTCTTAAGTATCATTGGAGAGTTTTGGCCCCCATAATAAAAAAAGGGTTGTACCTCAGATTTCTGACATGAATTCTTGGTAGTTGTTCCATACATATATACTGTATATATATATATATATATATGTATACACACACAAACAGGGATTGCACATTTTTTTTGTGAAAGCTCTGTTAGTACTAGTAGACATTTATTTCATTTGCACATTCACACAAAGAAATATAAATAACTCAATAAGTACTTTAATGTCTATATTTCAAGAATGCAAAATGCATGCAATACTCATGATATTGGTTTTAAATGGAAGCCTGTCTTTTATGAAAAAATTGGAAGAGCTTATAAAATATCTTTCAATAAAAAAGCACAAGTTGTAAAAGCAGTCACTAGGAATCTAGCTAATGATGCTCAGTGGTGGTAACGTTTTCACTTTCTTTCCAGAAAGAAGCATTCTTTTCATTCTATTCATGCTGTTATTACTGATACTGTGGGTTTTTTTTTTCCTTTCTATCACCATGACTTAAAGAGGAAAAACAAAGAATGCAAGTTTTTCCTTTAATCCTTAGTGTCCTGCCTTTGCCCACAATCTTCCTTAGCATCCCCATCACTTAGTAAATTGTTGATGGGCAAACAAAGAGGAATTAGAGAAAAGAACTGAATTTGGCAGAAGAATGAAGAAATTAGTGACTATTTAAAAATGTTGTAACTTATAAGCACTCAAAAGCTAAAATTGCCAAAGGGGGAAACAAAGGTATTTATTATTTAAGAACTGCTGCAAGTATCTCTGGGAAACAGTGAGATTCTTGTAATAATTGGTATGAGAAGTTTATGGAAAGAAAGTTTAATGATATTTTTTCTGGATAAGAAATATATTCTATTTTTGTCTTTGCTTTTAAAAGTCTGCTACATTTCTGGCTTTTTTATCACAAATGCAAGAACTGGTTTGGTTTTAGTTGAATTCAACCTAATTCCTTCCCCTTGTTTATAAATAGTCTTTGCATTTTGTGTTTCTCTACTTCCTGAATTCAACATTACATGGAGTTTTAAGAAAGGTAGATATGAGGACAATTTTTATAATTTCTTAGCCAAATCTCTCAGTTTTAAGAAATACTACTATACTTTGTTAGCTACCTTTTAACAAAATGATAGGAAAAATATATATCCCTAGAGAGTTCCTAACACTTTCGTCATTTCTTAATTGATAGATATTAGGAACACTTTTGTGCTGGTATTTGATCCTTGACCCTAGGTCTTGACACAGAGTCCTTAAATTACTTGAAATTCCCTGGGTTACAGAAATTTTTCTGGTTCTCATGAAACAACTCTTGTCAAGGTTCTGATTGTACTCTGGTCCCTACAAAGACCAAACCAAGAGTAGAAGCCTGACGTTTTCAGCATTCCCCCTGTCCATTGGAAAAGGAGAGGGGTTGGAAATGGAGATAATAATAGATGATGCTTATGTAAGGGCAACTTCATAAAAACCTTAAAAGTCTTTTCCAGTGTTCCCTCAGGCAAGGAAGCACGGCATCCTCCTCCCGTGTGCCTAGCATCCTCCTCCCATGTGCCTGGCGCTATGCATCCCTTCCAGCTGGAAGTTTATCTGCGTCTTTTATAAAATCCACTAGCACTGCACTGAAAAGTATATGTAAACTTTTTTCCTAAGTGCCGTGAGCCCCTCTAGCCAGTTACTCAAATCAGAGAAAGGGTTGTGGGAAACTTTGATTTACAGCTGGCTGGTAAGAAGCACAAAGAGCAGCCTGGACTTTGATAGGTACCTGAAAGGGTGGGGTGGTCTTGAAGAGCCAAGTCCTTACCCTGTGGAATCTGATGCTTTCTCAGGCAGAAAGTGTCAGAATTGAGTTACACTGTAGGACACCCAGTAGGTGTATTCTGTGGAGTCAAAAGTATGTTAACTGTAGGAGCAATATAAGAGTAAAGAAGACACAAAGGAGATTTTGTTTACAGTTCCCAAAACCCTACTTTGTACATCCAGCTTAAGTTTGGATTTCAGAAATTACTTGATACAAGCATTTAAATTGCCTGAATAACTTCTCAAATGCAGTTTTAATGGACTTATTGATATAATAGCTATCTAAATTTCACCTAAATTGAACTTCACCAAATTTGAATACACCTAACTTGAAACCAGTCTCAACAAAACAATTACTTGGAAGTCCATTTTTCTACACAGTGGTATTACTAACGCTTATTGTTATGACAGCAAGATTTTTTGAGTTTTAGCACTAACTGAGGAAAAAACCTATTTCCAACTCAGAGGAGGGTGAGACTTGTCAACAAGATATGCTTGCTTGCTTGCTTGCTTTATTTATTTTCGAGATTGGTACTCAATTGTTAGTAAGATAACATTCGAACCTACAGTTTGAACTAGAATTATACTGAAACCTGTTGCTTCAAAGTCATTGGTCATTATTAGCCCAATGCAAATTTGATAAAAGGATCTCAGTTTAACTTTGATATCAAGCCTCACAAGGTTTATATAAGCACCTTAACCTTAGCACTCTTGAATGGCTTCCTGCATTGTGTTTACATGTGACAACCATACTTTATAGTAGATGCATGATTAAAATCAGAACAATTAGAGAGATTTGTTTTGAAAAATATTCTTGAGTCTAATATATTCCCGTTATTTGGCCTGAGATGACATCCTAGTAACATGGTGACCTGCCAGGTTAAGAGATGTCTGTGCTGGGAGAACTGAGAAGACAGCCACCTTGCTCAGTCCTAATCTGCAGTCCTTGGGGAGAGAGATCAGGGAGCACCAGGAAAGAGAAGCTGTGGCTACAAGAGCACCACCCTCACTTTCTATCCTGCTCTCTTTGTCTTTTGCTCATTCTCTCTCAAATCTTGAGGTGCATGAGGAAACAGATTATTACGTCTCTTGAGCATAGCACTGAATCAGCTTATACAAAATTAATGTAATTACAATGTTGATTTCCAGATGTTAGCTTAATGCCAGCCTATTAAAATTTCTAAAAATGAATCTTAAAACAAACAAACATTCCAAGTAAACATCCAAGTAAAAAACATACCAGCAAATTTAATGATAATCTAAGGCAATGGCAAAATCTCCAGATAGGATATTTTAGAAATTTGTATCTCCATCACTGACTGGGACCGACAGCCAGCCTTTCCTCAGGTCCTCCTTCCAAATGTTCTTTCCAGAAAGCCTTGCCATTCTTTGCTATTTGACCTCTTTTGCTATTTGACCTTGCCATTCTTTGCTCTTGACCTCTTTTCAACTGTGCCTCTCCCTTGCCCATCCAACCTACCCTCATTTATGACCACATCCTCCTACTTCTTTGCTGTGCCTCTATTCGCCCCCTAGGCTTATTTGGGGTTTTAAAATTCAAAGAAGAACCCTTTTTTCCAAGTGTATACCATCTCTTCGCCTGCCACTCCTGGACTTTACGGGAAGGTCAAGGGCAGCAAAGCATGAGACAGGCTTCTGCATATCTTTGCTCTACAGCCTCAATCATCAATCAATTCCTGATGCTGGTGGAGCCTCAGTTTTCTCACTGATAAAACTTTAGACATTAGTACCTACCGGTTTGCCTGAAAAAGTAAGAGCAAGGAAGGGTTCATATACATCATGCCTGGCACATCATAAAGGCTGGATAGTAGGAATCATTAATTTCTGGTCTTTTGTTGCACTTAATTTTCTGTCTCTACCTGTAACTATGAAATTATTGCTTCTTAGAATGGCATGATACTATTTTTCCCCTGAAACAGGTTTTTGTCAAACCTGTGGACAAAGAAAGATAGACAAGAATTCCAATACTAGTTACAATTTACCATTTTGTAGTATAGACTGTTAGATTTTTTAAATTCCTAGATAAATTCACCATTTTTATGTGCTTTCGTGAGGTAATATTAAATTCTGGGTGTAACACAACTAAAGAGAAATTAGCCTATATTTTTGATTCACATATCATAGTATACCAGTGTCATCTTAATTAAAAAAAAAATGGTTTTCAAGCAAAAATTATAACCTTGCCAAATTGCTCTTAATTTTATTATTTTAAGTTATGCTCCTTCACTAGGCAAGTAATTCTATCATTTAATAATTCTAAGCTGTGAATTTTAACTAGAACTGCTTAGTTCTCTTCTTGATATAGCCAAACCACACATTTCTCATGTTAGCAGCATTTCATTAGTGAATTTCTAAGTATATATCTCCCTCATTTCTTCATTGCCACAATTTCTTCCCTGGATTGCAGAATCAACAGTAAGATAGTGGATGTACCTTTTAGAGATAGCATTTATTGTGTTCAAAATCACAACTTTCCAAAACACAGAGAAAATGAAGCTGAGAATAGTATCTATAACTTTTAGAGACTAAGGTATTCATTGAAATTTTATTCTTAAATTAATTATGAATACTGGTGTTAAATTTAAAAAAATCACCAATAATAACAATTTTTGAGAAGTAACTAAAATAAGCTTCTCTGATACTTTTAATGAGTCCAAAGTTAAACTGCAATTTCAGCCCCAACTTGTTTACTTTTATTCTCCCTCTAAGATTAAGCCTAGAATGAACCAAATCGTATTAGTTAGACAATATTATTCTGCATGACAATCCAAATAAAGAAATGTAAAAATTAAATACTAATAATCAGTTCTCAGGAAAGTTAAAAAAATTATCATTGTGGTTAACATTTATAGTTTTATATAAATTATTTGGAGTACAACCTGTTAATGACTACCTTTAAATGCATATTTTATAGCCAACAGCTACCACTGGGGGAAATTGTTAGCTACTTCTGAGTCATGAATAAAAGTATATAAACCAGATTTGGTAATATAATCATAAGGTTCTGAAAAATACTCTTTGGAGATAAGTCCTAAGATTTCAACTGCAATTGCCCTTTAAAAATTTTTTTGAAAATCAACTTTGGGAGAACTTGTTTTATTGCTTTATCTATTTAAAATTTGTACAGAATTCCTCATTGAACATTTGTGGTGGTTTACTTTTCTGACTTTTCCCCTTTGTTATTACAGGTTGTTGTGTTTCTTAGTTTTATCTTTCTCACAACCTTCTCAAAACTCATATATTTGTAATTTTCTTGAATCTCTCAAGGCTGGTGTTATTTAGGACAGCAGCTATCAGTTCTGTTTCTGCTCCAGGTGAAGACACTGTAAATCACTGAGGGGGAAAAAGAATGCTACTAGGAATTCAAGTAGTGAGAATTGTATGATTTTGTCTACACTGAATTTGTTTCTCACTGAATTCACATAACTTTGAATAAATCTTTATGATTTACTCATTCATTTTGTTTGCTATGTAACTGCAAAATTATAAAGTGAAATCTTGGGTTTTGAATGGTCTTAATATGGTGTAAGTTTATGGCTCATTCTTCTAGATGGTTTAAAAAGAGAAAACAGGCCATTATAGACTGATGTTTTTGCATGCTTACCTTGTCTAACAGCTAGTGTGGTGGTATAGACCAAGAAAAGAAGGATGTAATTGAGGAAACTCTGGAAGACTGGTGTGTTGGCATGGAAATCTTCTGACAGGTACTTGCTGGTCAAGCCAATCCCACAAATAAGGAGTGATAACACCTGACCCAGAGCGACAGAGATTAGCATCTCCCTGAGGGGGAAAAAAAGAGAAATAGCAAAGATCAATAGGAAGTCCATTGAAACAAGAACAGTTAAAATTTATTTGGGCACATAAGCTAAGTACAATAAAGAACTTTAAAAAAAATCTATCACAGTAGTTCTATAAGAAACAATAATTATCACTGAGGTTTTAGAGGAAGAAACAAAATTATAGGTTTAAGGGATTTGCTCAGTCAATGAAGAACGTGTCAAAACTGGGGTTGGAGAGAGATCACAATCAAGTGACCCAGATGTTCAGATATTGCACTCTGGACCTGTGGGAGGAAATGAATGTCATACTGATGCCCCATCACAGAGACCACCTAACATCACTGAGAGGGACCTTATCCCGAGCTTATCTTCAGGTTCTTATGCCAAAAAAGAGAGAGACTTGTTTTTACAGATCAAAATCTTGGATCCAGGAACACTGAAATGATGGGACTCTACAAATCCCTGAAAGGCCAGAAAGGCCATCTCCTTTTCATTCCAAAGTCTGGATCTTAGTTCGCTCTAGGAAGTACTAATAAACAAGCATCATGGTTCACATTATAATTGCTTACATGCTAAAATTGTTATTCATGAAAAAAATTTTGTGACTGAGGTGGTGTAATAAAATATTTCAAATTCTGTAAATATTTTCTGAGGCTTTTTTAGAGGCACCGTCCCTGTAGACCACTGTAGCAATGGGACTAGTGGTAAGCCATGGGGTCATGTGCACAGAAATGAAACATCCCCCTCGGCTTTATGGCCACATTGAGCAGCTCGCTCTGATACAGGAATAGCTCTGCACATACAAAGCACACTCTGCCCTCCTTGAAAGTCTCATCTGACTTTCCTGGTTTATTTATGGAAACAGTGATATAAAATAAGCAAGAAATAATATTCTAAAGAAAAAGGCTTTAGGCAGAAGATATGCAGTGCTGTATATTTCCTCCCTCAGGACACATATGAGTCCATCTTTTTTTGGAAGGGGCACCAGAATCCTGGCAGTAACTTGAAGATACCTTCTTTTTTATGAAAGGTACCCATCCCATTCTGTTCATCCCACTTTCTTTCATGAGGAATAAATAATGTGGCAAGGTATTTACACTCATAGAAAAGACTTCTTGGAGATTAATCTGTAACATATGGGTATAGGCTTCTCACTGGCTATCCTGTTTCCAGGTCCTAGTTCCCGCTCTTGAATTCAATCTTTATGAAGACATCAAAGAGAAAATTTTAAACATAAACATTCAAAACAGAAGTCTGCCACTGAAAAGCCTATAGTGATATCCTATAGACTGCAATCATTTGTGTAGCCAGTAATTAACCATCTACAGGGATGGCTGCTAACATCTTTCTATTCATTAATAATGCTGCTCCTACCTAAAGGAGATGGGGTCTCATCCTCTTTTTCTAGATGCTGATCTGGTCCTGTGACTGACTTTAATCAACAGAACATAGCAAAAAGGATGTCGTGAGAGACTCCTGAGCCTAACTCTTAAAGGTACTCTCTTCCACTGCTGGTGGGAGTGCAAACTGGTCCAGCCACTATGGAAGACTTGTGGAGGACCCTCAAACAAGTGAAAGTGGACTTACCATTCGACCCAGCAATCCCACTACTAGGAATCTACCCAGAGGACATGAAAACATTAATTCAAAAGGACACCTGTATGTGCATGTTCATTGCAGTCCTGTTTACAGTTGCAAAGAATTGGAAACAAATCAAATGCCCCAAAACAGATGATTGGCTAAAAAAAAGTGATACATATACACAATGGAATACTACGCATCCATCAAGGAGGACAAACACATGTCATTTGCAGCAACCTGGATGGAACTAGACTCATATTAGCAGAAATAAGTCAAAAAGAAAAAGAGAAGTACAGGATGGTCTCACTTATATGATGGATATAGGGAAAAACAAACAAATAAGAAAAAAATGAAAACAACAATGGGATTGAACCATGGAGCAAGAGAGGAGGAGGGGGAAAAAGGTAGGGGAGGTGAAGAGCACAAAAGATCAGGATGGTTAACAAATGTTAGTGAAGTAGGAAAGCCCCGGGGTACACAATAATGGACTAATGTAATACAAATATAAATATACATATATATGCAAAAAAACCCCACATTTACCAGATATCGGAAGAGAACAACGGGCCAAACAACCAACAACTGAACATCAACTTAACCAACCAACAAATCGCAGAAAAATGGGAGATGGAGTGACTGGAGGGGGGGATACGCAGGGAGGAGGAGGGATCAATTAATGCACAATTGTGACAAATCAATAAAATGAATTTTAAAAAATAATAATAAAATAAAATCCACATTTTAAAATCTGAAAAAAAAAAAAAGCTTTGCAGCTTCTGCTTTTTGCCCTCTCAGGACAGTGATCATGTAAAAAACTTCTAGTAGCTACTGAATACTGAGATCATGTGAAAAGAAAAAGACTCAATCTATCACTGCCACCTTAGCTGAAGTACCAAGCAAGTGAGTGAGGATATTGGATCCTCCTGTCCCAGTGGAATGGTACCAGCTTGCACCATAAGGACCAGAGATGAGCTGGGCACAGTGGCGCATGCCTTTAATCACAGCCTGAGAATCATGAGGCTGAGGCTAAGAATTGCTTGAGCCTGTGGGTTTGAGACCTGCCCAGGGTCTGAGACCTTCCTGGAGCAACATAGCAAGACCTAGTCTCAAAAAATAGCTGGGCATGGTGCGTATGCCTGTAATCCTAGCTACCTGGGAGGCTGAGGCTGAGCCCATGGTTCCCTGGGCAACATGAGCCTGTGGTTTCCTGGGCAACAAAGCAAGACCTCATCTCAAAAAAGAAAAAAAAAAAAGAGGCTGATAAAGTCTTAAAATAATTAAGGGGAGAAGATATAAATATTACCAAGGGAGAACCAGAGATGAAGCAGCCCCAGAGATGGCTGCCCAACTGAAGAACTGTGAGAAATAAGCAGTGGTTGTTCCTATTTTAGGGCACACTTCTAAGTTTGCAGTGACTTGTTACACAGAAACAGATAACTGAAACAAGGCTCTAACACCACTCCCACCCCCCTTCTGCTTTCAACTACTTGTGAGATTTTACCTTACTCATGCCCCAAATTATTTCCCCCTGAAGTCAGAGCTCTAATCCTACAGAGCTACCTGCACTTTAGTAATGAGTCATGGACTTATGGTCTGATTCCTTTACACACATTGTTATTTCTGGAATGGTCATTCTTTCCTTGTTAGTCTGACTTGTATTCATCTTTTGAGATGTGGCTCATGTATGCTCTCTTCCCTAGAATGCATTGCCTTTACTTCGATATCATTCTAGTGTAATCATTATTTTTATTTTTATACCTTCTTCCCCTCTGTTAGATTGCAAAGTATGTACAACTTGTTTATTTTGCACCGATAGCTGGGCAATACCACTCAGAAGAAGGAGAAAATGGATGAGTGCAATGACATTGCAGAAGCATGAATAGATACCATTGAACAGTTTTGTTAAAATGAAAGGTTGATACAAGAACAAAACAAAACTCAGAGATAAATAGGAAAACCAGAACTCATTCAAAACTATTTTTAAAGAGAAATGTCATAGCCACCAATGAACATCATCATAAGGCGTAGGTTTTATTAGTAGTGGAAAGACAATAAAAAGTAGTGGAAAGATAATAAATGTTTTTGATAGGTTGAAGCTGCCAGATGATTTCCAAATGACATAACAGTATAAGAATTATGGAATCAGGGTTGGATAAAGAGGTAAGCCAGGAGATAAATATGTGGAAGTTATTCTCACAGTAGTGAAGGCTAAAATATTGGAAATAGATGGCATCACCGAGGAAGGCAGTACAGGAGAGACTATAAGAAAGCCTAGGAAAAATCCCTGGGCATCACCAGACTGGGGTTTGGGGCAAAGAAACACCACACTGGAGTCAGAGTTGTTAAAAGGCTAAGTGGATAGGGACAGTTCTTGGAGTGAAGACAACCAAGGAAGCAAAGACATTTATGGAGGCAATAGTTGTAATATTCAACATTACTTACATAATAAGCTGAATTACCACCAATGAGAAATGACACGTAGTCACCGCCCATCTTTGAACAGCCAGTTTTGACTGAGTGGAAAGCACCAGAGAAACACATGCAAATGAAGAGGACAGGATATAGTAAGAGGTGACCAAGTGGACAGGAGGTAATGAGAAATAAAACTGTTTATGCTGAACAATTTTGAAGAATTTAAAAAATTCTTTGAAAGAGTTTAATCTAGTCATATCACAATAATAGCAACAGTTAAATGACATAATACAATGAATTTAAAATTAATTTGAAATGAACTAATTACTATCCTCTCATTGGCTCACTCTTGCTTATTTACATAAAACCTTACTTCCCTAAGTAGAAGAGAAATAGGGGTAGTTCTAAGTGATATACTATAGAGTTGATCCTGACACTAAGTTCACTGGAGAATGCTACATCTTCCTTGGGGATAGAAGGTTGAATGTGTACTTTATGTCCTACAGTGATTTAAATTACAACCATGGTATCTAAAGCCTTGACAATAACCTACACATTTCCTAATCAAAACCACCACCACCGAAAACAAAAGAACACAAGTTATTTACTCTAGAGAATAAAATTTTAGTTGTTCTACTGTCTGCATCCCAATATGTTATAAAAGTCTTCCACAGCCATGCAGTGCATATACAAAGATAAATAAGACACATTCCTATCACTAGGGAGGTAATAAATCAAGACTTTGGAGCTGGGTTCCCAAATTAAGAAATGAACCAGTTTAGATGAAGTAACAATAATAATAAGTTCTTACTATATGCTAAGTTCTGAGCTTATACTAAAACATATTATCTTTTTTAATCAACACAATAATCTTATAAAGCAATTATTATTGTGAATTATTATTATTCTGCTTTGTAGACAAGTAAACAGATGGTTAGAGAGGTTAAGCTACCAAGCATAGATCACTCAGCTACCTAGGGGAGGACTTTGGATGGAAACTAGGTTATATGATTCCAATTCCCAACTTCTTAATTACTATGCTATTACATTTATGTTGCCAAAACAACCTCTTTGCTGTCACAAAATTCCCACAGTTCTAGCAACCTATGTAACTAATTTTCAGGCATTTTTTACAAAAGGTGAAGGAAAGGGTACAGATGAAGACTGATGAAAACTCTCCACCAAGACAACTATATGTGCCATTCAAGGAGACATAACATAAGCCTAGTCTTGATTTCTGCGGCCAAACAAATATGCTGCATTCAATTTCTACTTTTAATTAGTGGCCATGTCATTCAGCAGCTGATGGTTTGATGTGACAGGGAGTGAAAATTATGGTTCTATTGGACATGCTAATAAACATGATATGTAAAACAGGAAGAAACTGAAGGAACCTTTTATCAGATTAGTTCAAGAATCTTCTCCCAACAGTAGGGAGCTAGATACTTCGTTTAGCTGTTGTAGTCTGCACATCTGAGCTATGTTACTAGAGTCATTATAGCAATGTAAAAAGTACAAGTACAAATAAATGACATACAAATAAATGATGTTGTTTACTCTGCTAATCCTGCTGACCCTGCTCCTCTACCATCTTTTCATTAAATTATCATTGGTTCTTTGTTTTTTAACTAGAGAAAAAAATCCTTTTGGTGATTTCTTTCACATAATGTTCTCCTATCACTCTCTGTTTTAAGATATTTTTTATTTCATGTACTGTTGCCTTATCCTTCTGAACTATTGTTTTCCGTAGGTAGACACCATAATAAATCTGTGGTCCCTTCACTAAACTCCTGGTAACCTTAATGAACCATCTTCTCAAAAAACCACCCCTTATAAACAACCATCCCTTGGAAACAATACTACTAATATGTAATTTAAAAAAATTAAGTTAAAACCAACAAAAATCTCCGCTTGGTTAATCTGTGCTTCACAAGGCTGATTTAATTGCCTTTATCTGTACAGGCCTATCTCTACTTATATTCAGCATACTATGGAACTCATGGGCTTCTGAAAAGAAGGAATGTATTCTATTCATTTCTGTGACTTGGTCTCTTAAGAACTGCTAAACGGAAAGGGACTAGATGTTTAACAAATACAGAATGAATGAATGAATGAATGAATGAGCAAATTCATGAGTGAAAATATTATAAATAAAAAGGGCAAAGTCTTAGAAGATTTGAAAGATGGCTGCCTATCTTATCTTGACAAACTACTAGCTCTGAAAGACAAAAACAACCTTTTTTTTTTTTAACTGTACTCCATCTGTCAGCAAGACACTGAGATTAATAAGCTATTTTCTGGTGCATCTCTGAATAAGCCTGGTAAGGTGCTATCTTGCAAAACTAATGCTAAATATGGTGCTGGGTGGATTTTGCACAAGGAGCTGTTGGTTATTCATGTAGTATATAGAATAGCACACCAGATGTATTCTAACATAGAATACATAGTTCCTATAATTTTAGTAGCAGAAATGGAGGGGAGACTATGATATACATTTTCATCTTTGTTTGTGCATTTAACAGGACATCGTATCCACTTTAAATTCAGAATGACTAGACAATGAAAAATGCATGAGTCTTAGGAAAAATAGTGCTGCTGAGAGCTGAATACCTGTTATAATAGAGCTTGTATTCATAAAGCCTGACAAAATCATTACCACAAACACTTTGTTCTGTTCAAAAAAAAAAAACAGACTTTAGAATTTTGTGACTAAATCTGTACTATAAATTAGATATTCAAAATAATGAGATTTAAAATGAAACACAGGTTGAATCTTATTTTTTCCCCTTAGTTATAAGAATATACTCCTTTAAAAAGGTATAAAAAATTCCAACCTAGTGTTATGTAAGCATATTGCTTTGTAATTCTTTGGTATTGAAGTGAAACAATTATATTATCATCTTGAATTAGAACACATCAACCTTTCTGTGGTGATATCGTCATTCTGATAATTATTCTCAGATAAGTCATGTCAGATCTGGTTCAGCATATAAATTCCGATTCCGTACACAAAGAACACTTACATATACTCACTGGACTAAAACCAATATCACTTGAAAGTGGGAGAAACATTTCCTTCATGATGGTTTTTAATAAGACTCTTGTCAGAAGTAAACCATTGACATCTTGAAGCTCTTTGCTGAAAGATTTTTATCACATTTAAGTATTAATTAGAACTCTATATAATAAGAAATCCATATTAATATATAAGAAGCAAATAACACATTGCATTGTTTTACACTAATTGTAACTTCTTTGCCTCAGATTTCACATTCATAGAACTGAAATTGTTCTTTGGGTCCAGGGTATCAGGTTTTTTAATTTATTTTTCTCAATAGGTAGAGAAAAAGCAAGCAAATAATAAGAAAGCCCCCATGGACAATGCTTCGCTGGGCTTATTGGATAGACACTAAGTATAGGAGACACTTAAAACTCTCGTGTAAGAGAAAAAGTCAGAAATGTGCACATTTATTATGCTTTTTATGTCTAGAAAAGCAGCACAGAAGAGTAATGGCTCCAATAGGAAGCTGGAAGGTACTGACTCTTGAATTCCACTAACTAAGCAACAGGATCTTTCTTGTGAATCTCCTACTTAGGACTTGAGAAGCTTCATGTAGAGCAAGGATATTATAATTGGTGAGTATTTGTTCCCCTTCAAATATTATAATTGGTGAGTGTTTTAAACACTGTGTCATCTATTTTAGGGATGTCCAGTCATTTATTCTAGTTTTAGAGGTGGTGGCCATGTCTGATTCAGTATAAAGTACAACCTACATTGTAGGGATGGATGGCTCAGTGGCTCCATGTCTCATGCCCATATTGTGTACCATGTGCATTTTACTTGGGAATTCTAGGGTTGATGCTGAGGAGCAGACTTTGTGGAGTTCTTCTGTGGGATCCTACTCACCAGCAACCCAGAAGTGAAGGGGAATTATTGTATCTGACCAACAGAAAACTAAAGTAGACATCAATTCTTCCTTCTCCCTCTCCTAGTCAGAATGTCCTGAGAAGTGTTTTTCTGTAGAGTATCTGAAGACGGTTCTGCCTCAAAGGTGTTTGGTTGGGTACTCTGTACCCATCTATTGTCTCTACCACCTTCCTGTCTTCATTCCTGGTCCCTGGGACTGCAGTCCTGAATAAAGCAGCAGCAGATAAGCCCCTGCTTTCTGGGGAATTCAGGTTAAGATAATGAGTCCTACATTACCTTCTACTCCACAATTCTGAGTGGTTTTTATAAGATGCTGACACGTAATGGTCAACACTTAAAGTTCATTTCTTTGATTTTATAGTTCTATTCCTTTTGTGTACTTGATTAAGGACTTGGATAGGTGAGTTACCAGCAGTGTTTACCCAATAAGTGTGTGCAAATGCTCTAGGTTTTGGAATTAGTCAAAAACAAACAGATCATCAGTAGCATTTGCCAAGATCTGCTGGGTATAGGTTATGAGAAAGGAATGTTGGACTTTTGCATCCAAGAAGCTTAGAGGGCCACAGAACAAGTAAAACTATCTGAATAGAGAACAGGAAAAATGCCTATGTATTCAATAAGTTTATATAAAACTGTTAGAAGTTATTTGGAGAATTCTAGTCTTTAAAATTAAGTAAAATAAATACGGAAATGTTTCAAAGAGAACAGAGTTATTTTGTCTTTTTATGTTTGTTTAAATAGCAGATAAGCTCTCATTGGATATTAAGAAGTTGGCATGCCATTCTCAGAAAGAGAATGCAGTATAATCTATGGAATGGAGACCAATACATGGAATCACTTGGCTGGGAAGTGAGAATCATAAAAGCACAAAAGGGCAAAACAGAGATGCATAAAGTGTAACATAGAGTTTCAACTCAACAGAAATCATTATTTGAATTTTCTGAGCAAAGGAAGTGAAATAAGTTCTCACCATAATGTCCCCATAATGTCGGGTTGGTCCATTACTTCAAACTAAATCTTGTTTTCATTATGGGAGGAAAGTTTGATTAAAAATCATGATTAAAGAAGCAGCTACCTGTCTTTTTTTAGTGAGGTATCCTGTAACTCCATTAACTTCATAATATACCCAGGTCAGACAGAAGAATGCCAAACACATCTACACTTTTATCCCAACATTGCAAAGCAGCAATCTTCTAATACTTGCTACTTCGAATCTTCTGCATTATTTTAAAAATTATTTTGTACAAATTATATTTTTTGAGGCAAAGTTTATTACATAGTTGTCACATTGAGGGTGATAGGCTTAGACCTCTACACATGTACATTTTCATACCACATGTACTCAAGTACATTTCACATCACCATTGGTGCCCCAGTAATCCTCTTCCACGTTCCAATGGATTTCTTTGCTTCCCCACACCCATCCTACCACCCTTCCCTCTGGTTGTCTTAATTTTCAAGTCAGATACTAAGTATTTATTGTTGATTGGGTTTTGACTGAGACTAAGTTATGTTTCTCCATATTCTACATATAAGTGAGACCATCAGGCATTTGACTTTCTTTTTCTGACTTATTTTGTTTAGCATTATTCTCTCCAGTTCCAACTATGTTGTTGCAAATGGCAACTAGCTAAGTAGTATTCCATTGCTTATATATCATATTTTTCTGATCCACTCATTCTTGACTTGTTATAGGCCCCTTTTGCTGATTGGATAGCTTTCCAACCTTTTAATTTGAATCTATGTTTATTTTTGATAAAATAAAAGTTCAGGTGAGTTTACTAGAGGAAATAAAAAGCTGTTTTTGATACAAATGACCACTGTATGCCTTTTGATTGATGAATTCAGTCTGTTAACATTTTGGGTGATGTAAACACACTATTTCAAAAGTATATATGCACTCCTATGCTCACTGCTGTCTTTATTTACAATAGCTAAATTATAGAAACAACCTAAATGCCAAAAGAAGTAACTGAATTATTAAAATGTGGCACATATACACAAAGGAATACTACACAGATACAAAAATGATAAACTCTTGCCTTTTGTGACAATATGACTGGAACTGGAGGGGATGATACTAACTGAAATAAAACAAAAGAAGAAAGACAAATCCATATGGTGTCTCTTACACGTGAAATAGAAAAACAAAAAAAAAGGATGAGTAAAGACAGACTAATTTAAAAAACCTAGAAATCTGACCATAAAATTGAGACTCTTAGAGTGGGAGTAAGGGGGAAGAAAAAAAGGAGAGGGCACAATGAATGATGGTAGAAGACTGCCTGTGCCTTTGTGTTGGGTGTGGTATGGTGACACACATCTGAGAAGACATGATCTCATGCCTCTGAGCCATAAACAGCATTGGAAACCAAAGCAACCTCAAAAACAAAACCAACACAAAAAAGCTCATGGAAATGGGTACAAACAAACATATCAATATAATAAAGGCCATATATATATATATAATATAACATATATACATATATGTATATACATATAACAACATGACAACCAAAGGCAAAAAACTGAAAACTTTTCTTCTAAGATCAAGTCAACGTCTCTTTTAACCACTACTACTCAATATACTGTTTGAAGTTTTAGTAAGAATAATTAGACAAGAAATGGATATAAAAGGTTATCTAAATTACAAAGAAAGAAGTAAAACTCACTATTTGCAGTTGACATAATATACACAGAAAATTCCAGGGACACCAGTAAAAAGCTATAGGAAATAATAAAAACAGTAAAGTGGCAGGCTACGAGATTAATACAAAAATGTGTTGCATTCCTATATGCAAGCAATGAACTAGTAGAAAGAAAATCAGGAAAACAACTCCATTTATAATTCTATTACAAAATATTGTTAGTTGGTTATGAATTGTGTAACACAGACATAAAAATTTTAAATAAAATCTCAGCAAATCGAATCCAATGATGTATAAAAAGCATTATTCACCATGACCAAATGGGACTTATCCCAGGGGCACAGGGATGGTTCAACATTTGAAAACCAATTAATATAATCCACCACATCAACAAGAAGAAAACCAAAACCATATGGTCATATCAATAGATGCAGAGAAAGCATTTGATAAAGTTCAACACCCACTTATTATAAAAGCTCTTGAAAATTTGGGGATAAAAGGAATATATCTCAACATAATAAAAGCCATCTATGACAAACCTACAGCAAATATCATCTTAAATGGGGAAAAACTAAAATCATCCAATTAAGATACGGAATCAGGCAAGGATGCCCACCTTCTCCACTACTTTTTAACATTGTACCGAAAGTTCTAGCAAGGGCAGTAAGACAAGGGAAAGACATAAAAGGAGTACAAATAGGGAAAGAAGAACTGAAACTCTCATTATATGCAGGTGATATAATTCTTTATGTAGATAATCCCAAAAAATCCACAGAAAAACTTGAAACAATGAACCAGTTCAGTAAAGTAGCCGGTTACAAAATCAACATACGGAAGACAGAAGCTTCCCTATACACAAAAAGTCAAGCAGAAGAGGAAGAAATTTTTTAAAAAACCTTCCCATTTACCATCGCACTGAAAAAAAAAAAACAACAAAACCCAGGGATAAACCTAACAAAACACATGAAAGATCTATACAAAGAGAACTTCAAAATGCTGCTAAAAGAGATAGAAGAAGACATAAGGAAATGGAAAGACATTTCCTGCTTATGGATTGTAAGAATTAACATCATCAAAATGACCATCCTACCAAAAGCATCTACAGATACAATGCAATCCCTATAAAAATTCCAACAATATTCTTCAAAGAACTAGAACAAAAAGTACAGACATTCATATGGAATAACAAAAGACCTTGATTATCAAAAAACCTCCTGACCAGAAAAAGAGAGAATGAAGGTATTACTATTCCAGACTTCAAACTATACTACAAAGTCATAGTAATTAAAAGCGTGGTACTGGTACAAAACCAGACAATCAGACCAATGGAACAGAACTGAATCCCCTGAAATATAGCCACACATATATAGTCAACTAATCTTTGACAAAGGAGTGAAAAACTTACATTGGGACAAGGACAGCCTCATCAATAAATGGTGTTGGGAAAACTGGACCAAGATGTGTAAAAAATGAACCAAGATACCTCCCTTACACCATGTATAAAAAATAACTCAAAATGGACAAAAGACTTGGACATAAGACCTGAAACCATAAAATACACAGAGGAAAACCTGGGCAAAACCCTTCATGAGTTATAATTCAGAAATCCATTTTTGGACACATCTATAGATGGCAAAAAAATGAAGGAAAACATCAACAGCTGGGACTACATCAAACTAAAAAGCTTCTGTACAGCAAAAGAGACAACAGAAAAAAACAAAAAGAATCCCAACTGAGTAGGAAAAAATTTTTGCCCTCCACACAGGTGATAAGGGTCTGATAACAAAGATACACAAAGAACTCACACAACTTAACAAAAACAAAACAAAAACTAAGTTAAAAAATGGGAAGATCTAAAAAGACACTTCCCTAAAGAGGAAGTCCAAATGGCCAAAAAGCACATGAAAAACTGTTCAGCATCACTAGCAATGAGGGAAATGCAAATCAAAACCACAGTGAGATACCACCTTACACCAGTAAGACTGGCCCACATCCAAAAAACAGACAACAAGGCTGGCATGGATGTGGAGAGAAAAGAACACTTTTACACTGGTGGTGGGAATGTAAACTGGTTCAGCCACTATGGAAAGCAGTGTGGAGAACCCTCAAACGAATGAATATGGAACTACCATTTGACCCAACAATAGATCTTCCAGGAATCTATCCAAAGGAGACCTCAATGTGGGTACAAAGGGACACCTGTGCTGGGATGTTTACTGCAGCACTATTTATAATTGCAAGGACATGAAAACAATCCAAATGTCCCAAGACAGATGACTGGATAAAAAAGATGTGATACATATACACAATGGAATGTTATGCATCAATTAAAAATGACAAATTTGATGATTTCATGGTAACATGGATGTGCCTAGAAGAAATCAACTGGCAGCAACATATGAGAAGGAAAAAGAAACTAAATGGTTTCACTAATATAAGGAAAATTAAACGAAAGTACACAACTGGGGGAGGGGACCAGCTGGAGTGGCCAGGGAGGGGAGGCGGTGGGTGACCCCTAGGGATCACAATGATGTGAAATGTATATATATGCATAAATAAATTATTTAAATACTTAAAAAATTAATTGTGTGGCATATGAATTTTATCTAAAAATTGTCACTTATAAATGGTTACATATTTTAAATTAATACAACTATATACCAAATTGTTTTACTAAGATAAATAAATAAAATTGAGAGAAAAAAAGAAAGGGAGGGGAAAGGAATAAATGAGAAAAAGGGGAAAGAAAAGTAAAATGACTGGATAGTTAAAAATTTCTGAACATTTGCTCTACAAACACTGCACCAGGCTCAATTTATACCTTAACAATTAGTCAAGCTTAATTATTTTCCAGTATAAAATAATATTTTTTATTTTCACAAATAAATATTGACACTATTTTCTTACCAGATCCCAGGAAGGTCCAGGAAGAAAATCATTCAGGTTACTCAAGATCAACTTGCATTCTTTCTTCAGATATGTACTCCCATTTTAGATATAGTGAACTTAAATTAAAAGATACGTTTTTAACCACTAACTTAGAGGTAAAAACCTTTGCCATCTTCCTCCAGAGATGAGCATAGTATCAGAAAATGAGAATATATTTTGAAAATGGTAGATCTAGATCTATATTTGACTCTGTCACGAACTAGCTTAGACACTCTTTCTTCATCTGTCAAATGGTGATAATAATACATATCTCACAGGGCTGTGATGAGGAGCAGGTGGAATAAATTGCTTACTACAATATCTGATTCACATAAATGCTGAATACAAAAGCTTACTATCTTTCAGTACACTTTGGAAGTACCGATACTCTTACTGATGACCTGAATCTATCTACCTGACAGAATTATGATTCATTTAGAAAAGCCCCAGAAAAACACATTGCTAAAATGTATCACTAAAATCCTCAAGTTCTGACTGACATACTTTCCCCCAAAGTTGGAAAGTTTAAAGGATTTCTTGCCTTCATTAATTGGGGAAGGGAAAGTGGAAAGGAAACAAAGAATATTCAATGAGTTTTACCTCACAGGACTATTATCAAACTAACAGATCTTAGTTTTAAATAGGAATTCTGACTCCAGTCCTCACATTTGCTAGCATCTTCTTGGAGGATAGGAAAGAAGTGACAACATTTTTAGGTTGTTGTGTTGCTGCTGTCATTCTGTAGACATTTTTAACTGACTTTGACATTTTTCATTAAAAAATGTTTTATCTTTGCATTTTCAACTATGTTAGTGAACCCTGAGGCCAAATGGCAAATATTTAACTTTTAAATGTGTTGAATAAATAAGAACAAAAAAGTATGCAAATGGTGGGTGACTCACTCACTTTTAGAATAAAAACCAATGTCAAATTTTATTATTTTATCACATATTTACCAAATTTGCATGCATGAAGTATATAGTGTGTTTTGAAGTAGAGCAAATTGAGAAAATTAGATTCACTAAGTGCTGAACTTCTCCTCCACACAAAATTAAACCCTGTTTGAAAAATGTATAATCAACTGAGATCATCAATTATCCCTTTTACTTGGAAGAACATGCAGGGAAATTTGTGTAAATAAGCAAGGAAACTATGTCTTTTCCAGAAGATAAATATATCTGGCTTTTGCTTTCAAGTAGAGAAAGGGTTTTCTAAGTGGAAGCTGACTGATATTTCTCTTCATCATTCTCTGTATCAAAAGATGACTCCAATGATTCCATTTCAAGGACCTGATGATAAAGGAGGAATTTTGTCTCAAGTACTGTCTTAAAAGCAATTCAAAATTGCCATCAAAACCTAGTTGTTATAGCATAGGCTAGACAAAATTTAGTCTAGATGAAAACTGGATGGTTACTATAATTAAATATCATAATGACTGTGTTAAAGTTTGACTTGTTGACATTCCTACTGTGAGGATGATTCTAACCCAATTAAAAAAAAAACCTATCATTGTGACTCCTATATCAGGGTTACAAGAATAAAAGACACTCAGGAGGAAAGGAAGGGGAAAAAAAGAAAGGAAAGGAAGTTCTTGAGCCCAGAAGGCCCTCAGTTGCCTCTGCCACAAGAGGGCAGAGGGAAGACAGGAAGGAAAGGGAGCATAAAGAGGGAAACCTAAGGGGAAATTTTAAAGACCCAGTGGAGGAAAACTGTTGGAAAAAGAAAGAAGCAATAAAATTAAATAGATGAATTTGTGAAAAGACAACTCAAGTTACTTCATGAGGTACAAAAAACTGACCTAACGAAAAGCTATCAAGACTAAGCATGATTGTAAAATAAAAACCCAGGACAAACAAAGATATCAGAGTGATTACAAATCAAGGGTTTATTAATGGTTTTTTATTTTGAAAATGGGCTTTTTAATTAAATTCATGATCTATATAAAAATAATTGGCTTGCTTTTATAAATGGAGCTGCTATAAGAAAACTGAAAAGTCAGGTGCTTCAGTCATGGGCACCCATTGTCACTTTCTTTAAGAAAAGAAAAAAAAAAGAAAATGAAGGATTTATGTTTAGTATCATAACTTGTGTGCTCACTATGCTCTTACTTGGGCTGATCTTGAAATAATCTTGTCATAACCAGGTATACTCTGGTACTTTGATACCTGATTGTCAGGTGAAACCCAATCCCTTGAGTGCAAAAGAACTAGGCAAGATGCATTCCTAAATTTCAACAGGTCTTCCAGTCTGGTCCACCTTTTCACAGCAGCTGGGGAAAACAAACACTAAGCTTTAACTGAAACCAGTTACAAACCACCTTTCCTTCCTTTTGTTTCCTGTCAAAATTTGGGTAAATCTAAGTAATCAGATCTTTGACATGTTTTACCTACTTCAGCTCTCACCGAGGAAAGGCTGTAGGATATCTGCAAGGGCACAGAGGGCACCTACAGAGTTTGTGACAAAAGAACAACAAAAAGAATGTCTAAAAATTTGTCTTTGGGTTTAAAAATAGGAATAGCCCAACTCAGTCTTGTGAAGTTCCAATAAAGGGGAAAACTTCAAGAGCTGAAAAATAAATACTCCATGTTAAGATAACAAAATTTTTCTACTTCACTGACATTTGTTAACTATCCTGATCTTTTGTACTCTTCACCTCCCCTTCCTTCTTCCCCCCCC
>PVHY01007444.1:9569-67483 GCA_004024945.1 Uropsilus gracilis
TTTTTTTTTTTTTTTTTTTTTTTTTTTTTTTTTTTTTTTTTTTTTTTTTTTTTTTTTTTTGGTTGTTGTTGTTGTTGAACTAACAATAGTTAAAACCCAAGTTTCACATGTGTGGCTTTATTTTTTCTATCTGCAATTACTGTATTGTGATCACTACCACCATGCAACTGACCCTCTTTGTCCATTTTAATTTACCCATTTTGGGGGACAGATCAACCAAAGTTACTCCATTTTGTTTAAAGCCTCCATTTCGAAACCAGTGTCTTCTCCCTGGCCTCAGTGGAAAGTACCTGCCTTAGCTGGATGGCCTGACATCCTGTTCCTGCCTCCCCTTGTTCCTGGTTGTTCCTGACAACTGTCTAGCTCACCTGATGGACGATGGATGCCAGCATTGTCCTTCTGTTAGATGATGGATGTCAGCATTATTGGAAACTGTAGTTGTGGGAACATGTCCTGCAGTAATGGGAATGTGTCCTATACCTGCTTGCTTGCTTCACAGTTGGGGAGAGGAGTGGCCATAGTTTTGTCCTATGAAAAGTTATAACAGAAACTGCTCTGGGTCTCTCTTGAAGTCTTGGCTTGGGGACCCTGGTGCACCAGCTTCTTGCAAATAAACTTGCTGCTTTAAATTTCAGTTGGAGTCTTGGTGTCTTGCTGAGCAGCTCACAAGTCATTATACACATTCCTCTTCCCTTCTGTAAGAGCTATTACCTTACAATAGCCCAAAGGTTGTTTCTGTTTTATTAAATTTGTTTTTTCAGTCTTCCACATATGAATAAACTCATGTTTTTTTGTCTTACTCAGTCTGATTGATCTAGCATGAGCTTGTCAAGTTCTAGTCATGCTATTCATGTTATCACAAAAAGCAAGATTTCATCTTTTTAAATAGCTGAAGAGTATTACATTGTATACACATATATAGTATACACCTGCTCATTTGCCAGTGGGCATTTAAGTTGTTTCCATATCTTGGCCAGTGTAAATAGTGTGTCTAATATGTCTTCAAATCAGTGTTTTCAGTTTCTTTGGTTAAATACACAAGAATGGAATAACTAGATCACATATATTTCTATATTTAATTTCTTGGCTCTCCAGGCTGTTTTTGATAATGGTTGCATGAGATTATATTCCCACCAACAATGTCTAGGACATTGTTGTCCTAGTACTTTCTCCGCGTACTGCTTCTTCTGTTTTTTTTTGGCATAGCCATTCGAACTGGTGTGAGATAATAGCAATTAATGAATTTGAGTTGCATTTTTCTAACAACAAGAGATGATGGACATCTTCACACTTGGTTGTTGCCATCTGGATGTCTTCTTTGGAGAAATGTCTATTCAGATCTGCCTGTTTTTAAATCAGGTTGTTCTGTTGCTCTTTGTATATAGGTTTTGAGTATCAACTCCTTATCAGGTGTGTGATTTGAAAATGTCTTCTCCTAAAAGAGAGAATTTTTTTTTTGGCTTCTTGCACTGTATAGAACTTCTTTAACTTGACATTTTCCCCTTCATTTGTTTTGTTTTCTTTTCGCTTGCCTTTAGAGTTAAACCCACCAAGACAACACTGCAACTGCTTGGTGAATGGGTGGAGCCATCATTCCCTCCTGGTCATGTGGTAGTGTTTGACTAGGCTGGAGACCTAGTGTGTCTCAGCCTAGTGCTGTTGGAAACCTGACCCAAGGATGTTAATGACAGAACACTGCTTGATGGTGACCAGTGTGGAGAGGACTGGTGGCCCAGCATGCAGAGGCTAGATGCCTGACATGGACTTGTGACATGCTTCTTAGGCACTGGACTGTGATCCACTGCTATGTTGCAGGGGTGGATGGAGTTTACAACAGATCCCACTCACAGGCTCTGTGTCTGGGGGAATGTACCTGTCAGTATCGGTATTGGCAAGGTTGCAAGAGGTTGCCAAGATGTTGTCCATGTGTGCTTCTGATCTAGGGATTGGCTCTGAAGTTCAGTCACATGCTATGAAAGTGGTAACAGAATTCTTTCACTATGATTCGGGTGCCTTTTGGATAGATATTACTGTGTTAGGTCTTAGGTGAGTGACTTTGAGTTTGGGGGCCCTTTAAGCATGGGTTCTCTATTTCTTATAGTTTTAAAAATTCTCCTGGACATATTTTCTGCCAGACCTCAATGCTAGGGCTCTAGAGATTCATCTCTGTTGAATGGAAATGAGGGGTGGGAGAGCCAGTGTAGGGCTCCATCATCCTCTGCTCCCAGGGTGCCTCTCCAAATGTAAATCTTCACACCTGGAGTGAGGTTTTCTTCTTGGTAAGAACATTTTTCTCTCTTCTCCCTGTCTCGGTGTTGTAATTTTACCCTTTGTAGCAGAAGCTCTGTTTATTCAGTTTTCAAGTCTTCTTTTATGTAAACTATCTCATTTATGTTGTAGATTTGTTGTGTCCACAGGAGGAGGTGGGAGGTGAGTTCAGGTTCTTACTATACCCCTATCTTGAGCTAAAATGTCATATGTAAATATATGAATTTCTTATTTTTTTCAAATTTTTGTAGTTTCTTGAATTCTTTTGTATTCTTAGCTCAAATCTATATAATTAGTAACCACTATATAATTGGAAACACAGCACCACTGCAAGATATCTTATCCTACCAGGAACTGGAATTGCAATACTTCTCATTTTCAGAAATATCTCCTAGCTCTCCTTCGTGCCCCCTTCTGAGCATTCTGGCAGGTTTGTCTTCTCTGTCTCATCACTGCTTTAGATCTCAACACATGACAGTGTGAAATTCCTTTCTTGGCACTATCTACCTTCATCTTAGGCAGAAATCCCATGCAGGAAGATACTATCCTTTATACTTTTCTGAATCCTCCCACAATAGAGTCCTTAAACTTCCATCAACCCTTATTTACCCAGGAAGGAGAGGGGAGGTGTTACTAGAAGGAAAGTGTTAGCTGAAAGTGAGAGAACAAATTAAATGAACATTAGGTATATGTAACTTTGCATCTACTTCCTTCCCTGCCAGTATCAAACCTCTGGGCACTAGGAAGCCTGGTTTATTTTTCTATTTTTTAAAATTCCTTTAGTTTTATTGTTTAAGTTGATTACACAATGATATACACACACATATAGCTATAAGATAGTTACTCCATCTTAATTAGGACTCCATTTTGAGCCTGTGCCTCCTCCCTTTTGGTAGTGGAAGAGTTCTGGCTACAGCCGACCTATCACACATACTGTTTTTGCACCCATTGTTGCAATAACTGATTATTGCACATCCTGACCCTGTCTCCCGCAGGTACTGGACCAAAGACCTGAGAAAGCTTGACTGACGAGTGTGCCCTGGCTCAGGCACAGCCAGTTCCTGACAGATACTCCCACTATGTTTAAAGACATGATGACCCTATGGCCCTTGGGGTTCATCTGAGCTAAATCCTGACTTCATCATTTCCCAGGCCTGCCACCGTGGGTGACCACTTCTGTCTCCTTGGACTTCAGCCTTCTAGTTCTGCTGATCCGTGCATGGGATGCGGGAATCCTTGAGAGATGCCGGAGTGCTGTTCAGCAGCTTGGATGGACGTGGCTACAGATGAATACACTCTGAGAGAGTTCTGTTAGCTCTTCAAAATTTTGTCAATCCCCTGCTCTATCAGAGAGGGCTCATTCTATGGCAAGTGATCCAAGACCCCGCTACAAGCTGGCTTGACCAGTGAGTGAGTGTGTAGTTTACGTCATTTGAAATACCCAAAGTAGCATGGACCTCAAGAAAGTTGATCCAGAGCATGCAGCCGCTGATGTTCAAGTTACTTCTCTGTGTTGGCGCCAATGACTCCTGAATGTCTTTCTTCAGATCCTGGTAGCAAGAGGAACATCCCTCTGGCCAACTATCAAACAAAACTCCGGATCTTCTCTTGATTCGGACAGTTTGGGTCTCATGGGTGGCATCAGGCAGGGCCTTTTTGGCCTGGATTACATGCCCAGCCCTAAAATAATCGCTGTGGTACAGGAAAAAGTGAAACAGGGTCCTGCCACCCCGATCCCTCAGGTGGACCCTAGGCTTCAGGTGTGTAGACTGGGTCGTTCTCTCTCCTGGTTGCTAACTCAGGCTCTGTCTCTGCAAACATGATATGGGTTCCGGCTTCATCCCATCACCCCACCCGCGAACTACTCTGATTGTTTTTGTTTTAGCTGCTTACTCAGTCACTAGCCTCTTTGCTTACCAATAAATTTCTCTCTATAGCTGCTTAAAAAAAATAAAATGAATTTGTTATAAGCAATTTCAGAAATACGTGAGTATAGGTGGGAAAATGTTGACTTGTAAATGTTAGCTTTTAAATGTGTAGTTATGCAATGCAGGAAAAAATAGCTAGAGTTAATATACAATGAAAAGAATGTGTTCCTTACAAGGACAAATAACATTTAGAAATCAGAGATTATATCAGATATAGAATTGGTAAAGAATTCATAGAAAATTTTACCTTTCTCAAATGCTTAGTATACCAATGAAAAAAGGGCAAATTCTCAATTGTATTATGCTTGTATAAATGATCTGTTTATCAAAACTATGCGCATAATTCAACTGATTTCTATTCATCTTAAGGATTATGTGGTATATGATTTAAAAATTATATTTAGATACTTCCACAATTCCAAAACATTAGAGATAAATATAATAGTGGTCACAAAGGAGTTTGCCTTGCTAAGCTATTTGCTTGGATAACCTTCTGTATCTACACTTTATTTTATAATATAAATATTAAACAACAGAACCTATAACATGAGAGAAAACATGCAACTAATATTATTGGCAAAGGCACTTATGTAATACCCCCCAAGAAGAAAAAGTAAAACAGTAGGTAATCCAAGAAATATTCCCAAGAAGAAAAAATAAAACAATAGATAATCTAAGAAATAGTGAAAATATCCAGGAGATATGAACATATCTTTGATAAGAAAAATGTTGAAATGTTATATATTCATAAGTGAATGTGTGAAGGGGTGCTTACTGTCAGCAAGTATGATAAAATGAACACTAAAATCCCTAGTTAGATATTATAATGTGTCAAATTAAAAGGTTAAAATAAAAAGCTGGATTAACAAGCGATGAAGCTGTGGATTCATAGAATACATGCAACCTTCTATGGAATATTGGTTACTTTAGAAAACAGGTTGCTATCACTGTATTGTTATATGTAAGAGAGAAATAAAATGCTATCTAATTTAGGCCACTTTAGTTTTGGAGCATTGGTAAGTGAAGTGTAGCTACATTGTATTATTAATACAACTAAATTAGCTATTTATGAAATTCTTAACAATGTGTCTAGTATAAAGTGATCAGTAAATTCAATTGCATAGTTTTCTGCATCCACAGAGAAATGTGTAAAAGAAGCTCCTCTAAGTTCTATATCCAAGAACATATTGGCTATATTTTCTTTTACATATGTTAGACTTTCAGGGTTTACATCCAATCCTTTATCTTCAATTTATCTGCTGAAAATGTCATCTATTCCTGCATATCTTTTCTGATATTCTGAACTTGCCTTTCTATCTATGAACTCATTGCATTTCTTCGTGATTGTCCTTTTAAACACTTTGTTAGCTCCTCTAACTCCTGTCACAAAAATTTCTCTTACATCTCCATCTCTTAACATCTCTGACACCTCTGGTTCCAGCTTCCCTTCACACGTGCTGCCTTCCCTTTATCCAGTAGATGGCGCTGTGGTTTTAGTTTTGAGACACTTGATTTTCAAGGAAGTGGGGGTGGGGGAAAGTTGGAGTCCAAGTGCCTCAGAGGCTTCAGCTAGGGGAGAATATGTCAAGTGCGGGATACCTTGTGCTGCCACTTCTTTCTCCACCGCCAGACTGCACTCCAGTGCCCTCCTGGACCCTGCTTTCCAACTTCCTGCCTCAGCAGCACTGGTCTATGGGGTTCATAGTGGGCTTTTCTCTAGTCTTTGCCAGTTTCTCTTCATTTGTTTCTAATGCTCAATTCCTGAGTGGCTGAGGCAAGGGTTCTATGGATTCTCAAGCTAGTACCAGCCCAATATCCCAGTGTTGATCTTCAGTCCCTGGGCTCAGTCAGCAGGTATCTTAGTATTACACATTTACTGTGGCACCTGTGTCAGCCCTGGCACGGTACGCTCCTATAGGGTACATATAGAGCAAGTGGCCCTGCCTGGTATGCTCCTGTGGGGACATGAGTTGGTCAGATTTATCTATTTTCTACATATAAGTACGATCATCTGGTACTTCTCTTTTTCCTTCTGACTAATTGTAGTTAGCACAATTCCTTCCAATTCCACCCATGTTGCTGCAAATGGCATGAGTTTGTCTTTTTTGATATCTGAATAATATTCTATTGTATGAATATATCACAGCATTTTTATCTTATTTGTCTGTTTGGCATCTGAGTCATTTCCATATCTTGGTGATTGTGAATACTGCTGCAATACACATAGATGTACAAAGAAAAAAATGTTAAATGAGTGAAAAAAATTGAATTGATCAGGCTTTTTGCATCACTTGCTCTATGGTGATCACTTGAGGCCTTGATTATGCTAATATAAAAGATGCTTGGAAGTGTGGGTAGGGGCATGTGCATCTCTAATTGTTGACACCTGGGCCCAAAGACTGTGGGTGTGTACATGTGTAAGTGTGCTCACCTGAGTCTAGAAAGGCGGGGGGCAGTAGCATCACCACTACTGCTGCCAGCAGTATGAAGGATGGTGTGGCTAAGGAGGGAGGAAGAGAGGGAGGGGGTGAGAGAGTGAGAGAATATTCATGGGGTGCTAGAGGCCCAATTCCCTGCCTGCCCTTGAGCCCACTCCCAGTCTAGCTTACCTGCCTAACCCACGTGCTTGCTATAAAATTGGCCCAGACTCCCTGGTTGGTGTGCTTGTGTGCCTGGTTCCCTGAGAGAGCATTAAAGCCTATAAAACCCACTGAGGGCTCTGGGATTCTCAGTATCTGTCTGCTCCACTCGATAGAAAACCTGTCCTGTGTGAGCCTGTCTGACAGCTCCTTATCAGGAATGCCCACCCCCAAGTCCACAGCTCCCATTCTCCCGTTTCCCTGTGCCACCGTCTTTTTTTATTATATAAAATAATTAATTTATATATGTATTTCATATCATTGTAAATCCCTGGGGTCACTCACCACCTCTCCTCCCTGGCTGCTCCTGCTGGCCCCCCCTCCCTGTTGTGTACTTTCGTTTGGTTGTCCATATATTAGTGAAACCATTCGGTTTCTGTCTTTTTCTTTCTGACTTGTTTCTGCTAATATGATTTCTTCTAGGTACATCCATGTTACCATAAAATCATCAAATTTGTCATTTTCAATTGATGAATAATATTCCATTGTGCATATATACCACATCTTTTTCATCCATTTGTCTGTTTTGGGACATTTGAGTTGTTTCCATGTCCTTGAAATTACAAATAGTGCTGCAATAAACATCCAAGCACAGGTGTCCCTTTGTACCCACATTGAGGTTTCCTTTGGGTAGATTCCCAGAAAAGCAGTTGCTGGGTCATATGGTAGTTCCATTTTCATTAATTTGAGGGCTCTCTACACAGCTTTCCATAGTGGTTGGACCAGTTTACATTCCCACCTGCAGTGTAAGAGTGTTCCTTTCTCTCCACATCCACATCAGCACTTGTTATTGCCTGATTTTTGATGTGGGCCATTCTTACTGGTGTAAGGTGGTATCTCGTTGTTTTGATTTGCATTTCCCTGACTGCTAGTGACGTTGAACAATTTTTCATGTGCCTGTTGGCCGTTTGTATTTTTTCTTTGGAGAAGTGTCTTTTTAGTTCTCCTCATTTTTTGATTGGGCTTCTTGTTTTGCTTTTGTTTAGTTGTGTGAGTTCCTTGTGGATCTTTGTTATTAAACCCTTACCACTCTTATGGAGGGCAAAATTTTCTTCCCAATCAGTTGGGCTTCTTTTTTTTTTTTTTTTCTGTTGTCTCTTTTGCTGTACAGAAGCTTTTTAGTTTGATGTAGTCCCATCTGTTTGTTTTCCTTCATTTTTTTGCCATCTGTAGATGTGTTCAGAAAGGATTTCTGAATTGTAATTCATGGAGAGTTTTGCCCAAGTTTTCCTCTATGTATGTCATGGTTTCAGGTCTGACATTTAAGTCTTTTATTCATTTTGAATTGGTTTTTGTAAATGGTATGAGGGAGTTGCCCACATTCTCAGTGAGCAACCAAGACACCGGGGGGGGGGGGGATTGCATGGATCAATCAGTGATTTGGCAAGAGCTCATGAGATTTATATGTGGGTAGTACTTGACTTTTGATGGTGCTCAAGGGAGATCTGGCAATAGCCTACTTTTCCACCAAGTTTGGATCTGCTCTCCCCTCCCCATTACTTTTTTTTTGTGTAACTCTTTTCTCTTTAATCCTCATCAGTCTTATTGGAGTTTATCCATTTTGCCAACAATTTTAAATATACAAATTTTGATATTGCAGACCAGTTTTTAATTTTATTGTTTACACTCATGTCTTTATTTTTGTTCTTCTGTTTACTTTGGGTTAATTTTAGTTTTTCAAAAATACTGGATTCTTAGTTTTTAAAAGTAGATCATGTTTTTCATGTTTTAACTTAAGCAATTAAATTTATAAATTTGCTCTTAAATTTTAGCCACATTTCACAACTGTCAGCAGTTTTTGTTTTCATTTCACCAAAATGGAAATATTTCCATTTGATCATAGTTATGTAAAACAAAAGGAAACAATTTATTTGCCATTATTTACCTCCCCATCTTTTGCACCAATCATTGCAGATAGAGATATTTTTATATTATATTAATGTATTTAAAATTTTTATTATTGTTGACACACACACATATATATTTACATCATTGTATACCCTGTTTTATACCCCATTATATACTAATCCGATATCCTTGGATTCATCCAGATAACATCAGGGGGTCTTCCTGGACTGAAGTATCAGTTGAGCAAATAGAATATTTAATCAGAGATAGGGTGAATGGGGATGCTAAGTATGAAACAAAAGAGGAAGAGTTAGTAATGATGGGAAGAGATTCAGTGATCTCTTTCTAATAGGTAAAAATGATGAAATTTGGATAAAAGCAGTAAGACCTGTTATTACAAGTCACTGCAGGTGAGCAAAGCTGAACAGTGAATTTTAAAATATCACCAACTTGTCACCTTACATCAGAACTTTGAGTCCAAAGCATTTTGCTTAGAAGCAGTTCAAACACACCCCACCTTCCCATGACACAGGGGACAGATCATAGAGGTCAGAGTAGAACAAAACTGGAAGTTTAAAGGGAAATTTTGTGAATAGGAGTGCTACGGAAGACTGCAGCATCAAGTCCAAGTGTCCTGTCTGCCCCAAGCTCCTCCTGTCTATGGCTCAAGGGAAGAGAGATGTGCAGAAATTGAAGAGTAGCACATCTGGAGACAAAGAAGGTGTGGCTGACATTCCTGTGCTTGACTTGCCTTTGTGATTTAAGAGTCAAAAGAGGATTCCTTGCTGGCTTGAGTAGTCAGCTAGCAGAAATCAGGAACAGTAAAACAACAGGACATTTGGGGGAATGACAAGGGAGGAAAATCACACAATCTGAGGTGAACTGCACAAATATTTGCTGACAACTAAATTGTGTGTGCGCAGTGAAGACACCCAGAAAGCCAGACAGAAAATACAAGCAGTGTCTGGAAGCCAAACCCACTTTGAACAGGGGCCTCAACGGCTACAAATAATAGGAGAGGGATACCATGTCCTTTCAATTCAGGAAAGTTAACTGCCTACTAGAAGAAAAATGTCCTCAGAAAGCAAACTATTTTCAAGGTCACTGCAATGTCTTGTTTAACTGACATCTGAAGAGATGTAAACCCATGTCCCTATCCTCATACACAATGTTGTAAACTAATGTTACTTCAGTTAAAAAAAATTGTGAAAAATAAAATATTCTCAGTGAAAATTTTTTTTTTTTTGCAAAATGAAATCATACATAGAAAAAAATCAATTAGCAGAAGTTGACTACAAGTGAATCAATCTAAAGTGGTATTTATCAGTGTTCACAACAGAGATCATTAATATTTTCAGAGTGAAAGAGAAATATAGTATTAAAGAGTGAACAGAAAATAAATATTAGCAGAGAAACAGAAACTACAGAAAAGAAAGACTTGGAAATCTAGGGGTTACAGTTAGAACAGTTGAAACGAAAATTTATGGAATGAGCTCCAGGTCATTTAGGAGATTATAGAAGAGTGAATCAGTGAATTTGAAAATAATGCAATTGAAATGAACATTTGATTCAAAGAGGAGAAAATGGAGAGAAAAATGAACATTTGAAAACATTTTGAGACAATATGATGTGGTCTAGCCTCTATGCAGTTGGAATAAAAAGGAAGCAAAAAGATAAAGCAGAAAAAGATTTTTGAAGAAAAGGTAGCTAAAAACTTACCAATTTTAGTAGTAGACAATAACTTATGAACACAAAATGTTCACCAAACCAGAAGAGAAGCAAAAAATTTGAACACATCATAATCAAATTGCTGACAACCGAAGACAAAATATTGAAAGGCAAAAAGGATTTTGCACATTTATATAGAATGGAATGATGAAGCCATTGAAGGTAAATTCTCATCAGAAACTATTGAGGATGAGCACAGTGAAAATGGCATACTGAAATTTGAAAAAAATACCATTGACAAGGAAATTTTCATCTGGCAAATCTATATTTCACAAAGGCAGACTGAAGGTATTTTCGGATAAACACAGATGGAGTTAATGTGTTGCTAGCAGACCTGTACTCTTAAGAAATACTAACTAAAATAAGGACAGTCTTTCAGGCTGAAGGAAAATGAAACCCATAGTAAATTGGATATATAGGAAAGAAAATGAAAATAGATCATAGGTGATTAAGTATGAGTATATGTTCCCACATCATTTTTCTCTTATTTCTTTAAAATGCACACACCTATTTATAAAATCTAACATGTTGGAAGATTTGAGTAAACAAAACTTTGCTATTGCAGATTTTCTGTGTTTTGTTGAAAATTATTCAATATTGAGTTCAAGTAGATTATGTTGACTTAAGAATGTGTGGTATAACCTTGAGAACAACAAATAAAATGAAGGTGCAAGGAAAATAGCGATAAAGCCAGTAATTATGCTAACATGCTAGTTTCTACATCTTTCCCATTTTGGTTTCTTCCTAATGGATGCAGGGTGCCAGGCATGGTGTGGTAGTTGGGGATGGATTCTTGAGTTCACCTGTCACTATCTTGCTAACTGGTTGTGTTATCTTTTCATATTCACATAGTGACTCTCACTCTCAATATGCATTTTTCTCTTTACACTAATGGTGTGAATATTTTTTGTGTTATCTTTATAAAGCTATCCAATTTTTTTTCATGCATCAGTTTTCTTGAACAAAGGGTAACGGTATAATCTTTAAATGTTGTGAGTGTTAACTTCATGTAATGAGGTTAGCAAAATGTCTCTCACTGAATGCAGGTTAGTAGTATTATTACTGTTCTATTGAATCAATGAGGGGGAGCTGCAAATATTCCCACCATTAGTATAAAGAGAAAAATGCATATTGAGAGTGATAAGTCACTATGTCAATATGAAAAGTCAAATGAAAATCCTGCATGGACTTGGTATTTTCAGGTTCTGAGTGGTAGAAGTGCATTGGAAAGCAGGATTGTGGAAAAAAGATGAGAATAAGATAAAATCACTTTTAAAAACATCTGAAAAAAGTAGACTTGACAGAGGAGGACGCAGGAAGAAGTTGAAATAAGGGGATTAGGATATTCTCAATATGTGAGTATGAACGTGTGTGCAACTATGAAACTGATGGTTACCTCAAGCTCTTGAGGCTATAGTAGGGGAAGGGAGTTCCTGTTTTCTTACCATATATTGTATAGTATGAATTTAAAGGCATAAATCTTGAGTCCTGGGATCTTGGATCAGCTCAATTAAACTCTACGAGGTTGTCTCCTCTTCTGTAAAATCTCACTACTATTCCTTCTCACTTGGTCACTGTTTTTAAGAGATTTAACATGTGAAATAATTAATATATCACACATAACAGATCCACAAATTATTGTTTGCATTATGTTCCTAGCACCTGTTTGTTCACATTTATTTTTCTGCTTTCCCAAAAGGATATTGAGTTAATGATAAGCATAATTAGATGTGTTTCTGGCCAGGAACCCACCGGGAATGGGGAACCCTTAGAGAGAGAAGGCTGTTTTGACAAAAATAGATAAGGTTCACTTTATGGAGCAAAGGTAACAGTGTCATTTTGAAAATGACATCAGTGTCATTTAACCTTTGCTTAGAATGAAGTATCTGAAGTGATCTCAGCTTCTTTCTTCCATACGCAGGTCTGTGGAGACAATCTGGTCCATGGATGCTGGTCTCTTGGTAAGCCTCTTCAGGTGAGCGGGGAAACCCACATTGGTGAATCTCTCCTTGATCTTGGTTCACAACAGATTCTTCAGGGATAGTGGAGCTTCCTAATGGACCTTTGGGCTGGAGGATACATAAGTTGCCCTGAGCTCAGGTCCTTTCGTCAGTGCTTAATGTAGACTCATGTGCCCAAGGGCTCTGGTTAGGTTGTATAAGCACATGGATTATTGTTGAACAAGTGGGTTCTTCTATATTCATGTTTGTCAGTCTCCTGCAGTGTCCAAGAAGAGTCATGATTATTTGGGAAGAAAAATGAAGGTTACGACTCAAGCCACTTATTCTCTAGTCTTGGCTCTATGTGACTTCAAGAAAGTCACATTCCTGCTGGTTTGGTCATCTCATCGATTGGGTAACATCCGTCAAGTCACCCACCTATGTTTTAACAGTCAGGAAGCATGTGTCACATGCTCATGTGCAACCTTTTGTGAATATGTGATGCTGGTGTGACTGTGTGTATGGCACACGTCTCTACAAAGTCATGTGGTATTTGAATGTAATACACATTTATAATGTGTGTGTGTATGCCTGATATAATCACTAATGTGATTATATCCACATATAATACAAAGCTTTCATGTGAAACTTTGTACACTTCATACATTCAACACTATGCACTGCACATTAGTGATTATATCCACATATAATTCTTCCGACCCTCAGCAGCAGGAACCCTCAGGATGGCTGCCAGGATGTACACATAAGAGATGGTGATCAAGGAGAAGGAGAGCATGAGCACCAACAGGCTGAGGATGAGGATCCCCAGCTCACTCAGCCCCGTGTCTCCACAGGCCAGGCTCAGCACTGGGGGAGTGTCACAGAAGAAGTGCTGGATCTTGTGTGAGGGTCGGAAGTGCAGGATCTCTGCTAAGGGTTGGAAGATTATATGTGGATATAATCACTAATGTGCAGTGCATAGTGTTGAATGTATGTAGTGTACAAAGTTTCACATGAATGCTTTATATTTTATGTGTATGTATGTATATGATATGCATACAGATGCCTGTGTCTGTGTGGTCAGCTATGTACTTGTATGAGTGTGTATATTGGGCACCTTTGCATGTGTGTATGACAAGCATGCATGTGAGAACAGAGCCATACAGTTCTGGATGCAATGTAATAAATGCCTTACTGTTTGATTACTATTTAATTCAGAGTTTCCTTTTCAAGTTACAATAGGCATAAAGAAACAGGAATCCTCCTTATTCTGCCTTCTGAAGGAGTTGAACATCTACTGGCAAGGTGGAAGGAACCAGCAGATCCATCAGGGATGTCATTCAGAATGGGATCAACCAACGCAACATCCTGGAGAGGCTTTGTATTTTTGGGTTTCTCCAGCTTTGGGGAGCTGCAGCTTCTGCTTTTTGCAGTGTTCCTTTTTCTGTACCTCATCACTCTGACCAGCAACGTCTTCATCATTGTAGTTATCAGACTTGACAGCCATCTCCACACCCCCATGTATCTCTTCCTTTCCTTTCTGTCTTTCTCTGAAACCTGCTACACTTTGGGTATCATCCCAAGGATGCTCTCTGGCCTGGTCATGGGGGACCAGGTCATTTCCTATGTGGGCTGTGCTGCTCAAATGTTCTTCTCGGCCTCATGGGCCTGTACCAACTGCTTCCTTCTGGCTGTCATGGGCTTTGACAGATATGTGGCCATTTGTACTCCACTCCATTATGCCAGCCGCATGCATCCCACCCTGTGTGCCCAGCTGGTTGGCACTTCCTTTTTGAGTGGGTACCTCTTTGGGTTGGGAATGACACTGGTCATTTTTCGCCTCCCTTTCTGCAGCTCACACGAGATCCAGCACTTCTTCTGTGACACTCCCCCAGTGCTGAGCCTGGCCTGTGGAGACACGGGGCTGAGTGAGCTGGGGATCCTCATCCTCAGCCTGTTGGTGCTCATGCTCTCCTTCTCCTTGATCACCATCTCTTATGTGTACATCCTGGCAGCCATCCTGAGGATTCCCTCTGCTGAGGGTCGGAAGAAGGCTTTCTCCACCTGTGCCTCACACCTCACGGTGGTCATTGTCCACTATGGCTGTGCTTCCTTCATGTACTTGAGACCCAAAGCCAGCTACTCTCTTGAGCGGGATCAGCTCATTGCTGTTACCTATACAGTGGTGACCCCCCTTCTTAACCCCATCGTCTATAGTCTAAGGAATCGAGCTGTGCAGACAGCTCTGAAAAATGCTTTTCAAGGGCGATTTCTGGGTAAAGGATGAAGTTACCCCAGGCAGACACTCCTCCTAGTAGGCTGGACACAGACCAGGAATCCAGGTCAATATGTAAACACCCAGTCCAAAGCTCTCCCAGCCTGTGGAGGAGCCCTATCCTGCCTTCTGCTTGTCCCCCAGGGCTACTGCGGTGTAGGGGCAGGGCTTCCTACCCTGTCTATTGGGCTTAACTCATGCTGTGGTCTGAATCTGAATTTTTACCTTCAGCTTTACAGATGTCACCCCTAGTTACTGAGACCCGACTTACTAAGGATTTTCTAATTGAGGTAAATAAGATGAGGAAAGCTTAGTGTGCTCAAATTCACAGAAAGGTCAGTTGGGGATGCTGTAGAGATTTCTTAATTTGTGACATAACTGAACTGAAATCCAGTGACTTTCAGTTTGAGGAACCATTCTGAATGCCTTCCTGAGTGAAAAGGTAGGCTATTTTCTCTCTCCCTGCACGCATCTTCTATTTTTGTGTACTGCTGTCCTCTCCATCTCTGCCTTGTTGTTAATTATTTCTTTATCATCTTCCTTTTAAATTGGTTTGCCTAGTCTGGTACATTCTGCTTCAGAAAATATATTTATTTTCCATTTTCCTTCATCATCTCTCTTGCTTCTAATGGTTGATCATCTCAGGTGTTGGGGTCCTCCTCACTTGGGGGGCTCCCTAGCATAGGTGCAGTTCTTGGGCGAACTCTTTCTTGCCTATTTGCTTTCTACCATTAGTGTGACATGTGTGGTATCAGGCATTCCTGGGGACAAATAAAGGTGTCATAAACTCATACATTCAAGTAGGAGTTGGAGGACAAGCTCTGCAAGTTGCTCTGAAATCACCTTCATGATTTCAAATCTTTTCACCTGGCTGTGACTTCACAGTTTCCCATTGCTGATTGACATGCTCATGCATGTAAACAATTTAGGACAGCACTTGGATCATAATGATCTCCTGTAGATTCCAGTGTCCACTATTGATAATGTGCTAAGCAAAGTACTATTAATTTTGAAGGCAACGTTAACCTTGGTTTAGGATGAGGTAGGTAGCCCTTGGACTTGATTCTAAAGGATGGTGAGTTCTGAATGCCGTGAGGGAGATGGGAGGATTTTCAAAGAAGAGAGAGAATAGCTAAAAGTCTCAGTGGTTAAGACAATGTCATCCCAGTGGTTAAGATGATGTCATTCCAGGGCACCGTCCAGAGGGACTGGGAGTGTCTCACAATTGATGTTGAGAAGTTAAGCTTGAGTTAAGATTTTTTGCAAGCAGCAGTTTGAATCCCTTCCTTCATCTTTCCATCAGTAGGAGATAGGACAGAGAGTACTGGCATCTGGGAAGCCAGGCACTGGGATGGACAGTTTTACTGCAGAGACTAGAGTGAGGAGAGCAGCAGGAAAGATCTTGCTGGAGAGACCAGAGCAAGGAGAGTAGCAGGAAATCCAGTGCCTCCATCCCACAGGAAGGCAAAGAGACCTGAGCATGGATAGGGTGCTGAACTCTGAAGGAAATTCCACTTGTAAAAGCTTTTGAGAAGTTTAGAGTCACATGATTCAGCCTGAGTTATAAGTGGGAATGGCTGGAGACTTAGGGAAGAACTTATATTGTGGTGTTGTGTTTTCAGATAGAGGTCTTTCTTTTTTCCATGCTCTCAAGGAGAAATTCAGTGAAAAAAAATTAACAAATTTGGGGAGGAAAGAAGCCAGGTCACAGAAAATAGGACAGATAGCAGCAAAGTAGAAGAGATGTTAGAGGTCAGGGGAGAAGAAGAAGCATGCTCCACAGGACCCTTTTCACTGCATGCTGGAAGTGTTGCACTGTTTGAGGTTGTTTGAGCAAATGTATTTCCAGAATCTACGCCACAGGGAATATTAGCATAATATTCCCTAAATGTACACTGAACAATGGTGGGTAAAGGTGTTCCCAAGATTGCAAACAGACACTGAAAGATCTGCCTAACTCCCAAATGTGGTCATCCTTACTATGAGAGGGAAAAATATTACTTAGTGTAATTTTTGGGAGCAGATGTTTTAAAGAATTTTTCTACAGACTTTGATGGATCTGAAGTGAGGACAGGAAGAAATAGTCTACCAAATCTCAAAGGTGGGTCAAATTCTTTCCCTTGGTTAAGAATTTGAAAAACCCTCCAGTACACACACACACACACACACACACACACACACACACACACACACAAACTTATATGCACACACAGACACACGTGCATTCACACACATGCATGCATATACACAGAGTCCCTCCGGTGTAAACATACACGCATATAACCAACTCATGGTCTTTAAGAACCAATTAAGTCTAGAGGCTCTGGAGTTAGATTTCATAGTTTTAAAGCCTTGTCTTGCCACTTTTTATTTGTGTGACTCAGGGCAAGTTTGGTGAAGATTAACATTCAATCTTTAGAATAGAGCCTGAAAATCAGAAGTTCTTGATGTAGCCATCTGTTATTATATGATGTTCCTGACCAGTGTCAGTTTTGATCACCCTGTCTATGACTCCCTGATGCTGGTAAAGCTGGAACCAGCAGTGTGTAGCCTCATACAGCTCATGGTGGAACCAGACCAAGAGGACAAGTGCAGCATGCTGCACAGTTCTCGTAAGAGAGGTAGGGTAATGGCTCTGGATGTAGAAACTGAGAAGAACAGGTACTAGAAATCACATAGGCTGGGAGGTGGAAGTTGCTGAGGTATAGCAGGTTCACATGAGTTTTATATGTGTTACATACATTTTTACATTTACACAAAGAAATTACCTCAATTCTCACCAGCAAACAGCATTAACTTTTGCCAACTAGACATTTGAACCTGTCCAGAAATGTCCTGAAAAAATTTTTTAGATAGCATCATTTCTTATCATTTAATTCTTAGTTTTATAAACAATTCATTAACCCTTAACACTAATAAGAAATGAAAGTAAATAAAAACAACTTTAAAAAAAACACAATAAAAGTTAAGAGGAAACTGGATGACCAAAAGCAACTCTGTTCTTCTGGAATTTTGCCATTTTGAGAGTAACAACACTCAGTGTAATGTGAACTGATTAAGAAGGGAATGGTGGCTATGTTGATCTTCATAGGGTGGTTTCATTTTACAGACTGAAATACTGATGTTCCCCAGAATACCAAGTATTTTTATTTTCAATTTGATGAATTTAAACACATTCCAAAATTCAAGGGATACCGCAAATCATCCTGGGTTTTATTTATCTCCTCTAGTGTGGATGTGCTTACAATGCAGTGAGTTGTTTCTATTGGATGACAATTTTCATAGGAACAGCAGCCCAGTGAGTCAGTAACTTTTTATTTTACCTTTGTCTATGAGAAAGATATACTTAAAATTTTTTTCTAAAAAAATACTGTCAGAACAAAGCAAAATAATAAAAAGATGCAGACGCCAACAAATAAAAAATAGAGAACTTGGTGCTACTCAGTAGTGGCTAATTGCATAAAAAATGAGTGCATAGTATCCTTGCCTCCAACTCTGTTATCTCCCAAAGCAGGGTTTTATCTGGGTCATGCAGTAAATGCAGCACACACACACACACACACACACACGCACATGTGATCTTCTTCTCACCCTCTGTGTTTGTCTGTTCCCACTATACCAAGGTTTTCTAAAGTCCATGGAAAGCTGCTTGTCAGTTGCCAAAGAAGGAATTGGTGAAGCCAACATAGTCGTAGCCAGCAGGATGGCTTCGGCCACGAGGGTCCACATACTGCTGCATGTGTGAGGCACAGAATGACACTTGTTCAGGGGTTAGGGCCTGAAAACAAAGAGAGAGAGAGACAGTAATAGGAGTTTAGAGTAGCTGGCTCCTGTGACTTCCTGAGTCCTGAACTCAGGCCTAGAGAAACTTCAGAAGGGCCAGTCTGGTTCCTATCTTAAACTTTTCTCACAAATTTATAATTTCTAACAAACAAGACTAACTCATCTCTTCACGGAATTCAGACCTGCAGAGCTTTGGATATGCCGTTTACCTCATTTCCTAAATTTGGCTTAGTAAATAAATGGGATGAGAAACAGCCTGAAAAGCAGAGTTGCAGGTTTGTGACTGAGTCTACAGTCATGAGGAGACATTGATGACCAAAGTGAATGATGTTGTGGGCAAGTCTAAACAATAATAAAAAAATAAATAAAAAATCAATCAAAAGGGGACGAGGAGTTCAGGCAACCAGACCCGAGATGAGCAAAGTCAGGTGACAGTGAAGACACACTAAGAGAGGACTCAGCGCTCACCTGCTTCATGTCCTCTTTGGTGATGTAGGTTTTGCCCTCTGCCAGGGCCTGGAATGCACTCTCTATTTCATCACTGGATTTGATATTCTCGGACTCCTTGTCGATCAGGAATGAGGTGTAGTCCTCCAGTGAGATGTAGCCCTTCCTGTGGGAGAAGCGAATCAGGAGCTGGGCTCTCTCAAGATAAGTGAGGAAGGCAGTCCCCTTCCTCATCCTAGTAGGTGCTGCAGAGAGAGAGAACTTGGATCTCCCAGGGCTGCCTGTGACTCAGCCTTGAAGACTGTAGGCTGTAATCTCCCAGTACCGTTAGATCCAAATAAACAGTATTTTCTGAATCCCATCTGTTTTCATGTGGATTAATACTCAGCCTGACTCTCTCTCTATGGAGTCTGGAAAACTCTCATGAGCAGGTACCTCAAGATCTCAAGCCCAAGTACATCAAGATCTTCAAGCTGAACTGAAGATCTCCATTTCTGATCTTTGGTCTTTGATATTAAAAAGTCCTGGCAGTAATCTGATGCCGTAATCTGATGCCGCTCTAGGCTTATCCACAACCACTCAACAGCCCCCCATGTCCTCTCCGCAGTGTGTTGACCTTCTGCATCATCATGTCCCATTAGGAGCTCACACAAATAAAAAAGGGTTCTTCTCTTAAACTGCAGTCTCAAAACCAGCTGAAGCTCATAGAGCAAACATGACCTACGAATTAAGCAAATCGCAGAGCTGGTTCCTGAGTTCCAGTTGATGCTTCAGCTCCTGAGAGAATCTGCAGGAGCATCAGCCACTGCCCCGTTTGCTTACGGTAGTCTCTGTCTCCCTGTTCTTCAGATTGAGTAAGCACAGATTTTAGGGATCATTTCACTCTCTCTGTGCTTCCAAGCCCCATTCCCTGCTAGGATCCATTCCTTGGCTCTCCTCCTACCTCCCTGGGTCGACGGCATTGAGGAACTTCTCAAACTTGGGTTCAGGTTCACCCTCCTCCACCATGGGCAAGTAGTAATTGAGTCCCCGCAGGCAGGACCGGAAGTCTTTGTGTGACAAACGCCCCGTCAGATTTTCATCAAAGTGTCTAAAGAATAAAAACATTTTATTAAGTTAATGAAGAACTGGAATAGAAAAGAAGAAATTTCTTAAGCTGGGACTTTATTGGCATGTTAGAAAATTGTCAGAGAACTGAGTGGAGAGCTTCTTATGTGTTTGAACTGTTTCTTGAACTTGATGGAGGAAAAAGTATAAAATGCGGAATGTGACAGAAATGTACACCCAGGCATCTGAAATGTACATCTCCTGGATATATTAAGGCCATGATTAAAACTAGGTGACACATCTTGAGGTTCATTTAAAATCTGATCAAGCAACTGTGTGGGGAAAATATTAGTTATTTAGAAATCAGTAAGAAATAGTTACTTTCACTGTTTATTATATGGACTTATATGGAAAACAAGCATGAAGTTAAACTCACTTATATGTGGTACTAAACTCCTTCAGTGTCTCCTCACTCACACCTATGGTGTCTCTGCAAAGAAAAACACGAGTGAACCTGTAATATAAAGCAACAAAGCAAAGCAACACAAAACAAACCCTGGCAGATGAGAGACTGCCTAAAGTAAAGGGAAATCTTCATCACTGTTATGCCCTTTGGGTCACCAGGTTCAGGGGCTGTTAAAATATTGCCTGTGGTTTGAATCTATAGCCACAAGCTCCTTATAGTCGGTAAGTTAAGAGTGTTTTTGCATGTTCTCATGGTTGAAAGGAATTAAAAGAAGAAAATCTCATTAAACATAAGATTTATATGAAATGTAGGGGAGGGAACTAAATAAAAAAAGAATTATATGAAATGTAAATTTCAGTGACCACGAATGACATTTTACTGGAGCACAGCTGTGCTCATCTATCCGTGGACTGTCAGTAGCTGCTGACAACAGCAACAGCAGACCTGAGTCGCTACAGCAGAGGCCACACAGCCACAAAGTCTAAACCATTATCAGGCTTTTTTTCCCTTTCCCATTCTTACAGGAATACTTTGCCAACCCCCAATCCAGATAATAATTCTGCCAAAAAACGCTATGGAAACCTCAAGCAACTTTGATCTAATTTAGAAGAAACAAATGCTGTTGGTGGGGGTAGGGATTGGGGGTGGTGAGCTGGGGGGACAGAGGGAAGGGGTGGGGTGGAGTGGTGGTGGGGGAGGCCTAATAGGGGTGGGGGGCCCTCTTAGTACTTGGCTTGGATCTGCTGCTCCAGGTTGTGCTGCATCCGCATCCCCAGTTGGTAGAGTTGGTCCCACTGCTGGGCCAGGCTGATGGTGCTATACTTGATATCCAGGATCAGGGCCTCTTCCAGGTTGTCTCCTAGGTCCTCGATCTTGGTCAAGTGGCGCTTCATTGCCTGAATCTCCTTCTGCTTCCGCTGGAAAAAGACAGAAAAGACTTTGCCACTCAGGGTACCAGATCCGAACAGGATGGAGAGACGATGAAAGACTGAGGAGTTGGCATTTCCCCTAATTGTCTCTTTTTTCAATTATTTGTAAGAATCTTCTTGTCCTCTGTGAAAAACGAATGATGCAGGAAAACCACTGTCATCAGGTATGTTTTGTGCCAAATTTCTGCATCTAGACCATGCTTTATCAAGAGCAGAGTATTTTTCACCAAGGGGTGAAGGAATGGTTTGGTTCTGCCTCAGGGACTAGTGTGAAAAATGAACAGATATGATGATGGCTTGAGGTCCTCCAGGAGTCACTCCTACCTGAGAGCATCTATTCTCTAGTGTTGAAGTTCTCTTAGGAGAAAATGATATTTAATGACATTTAATTAGTTAAATTTTATTTAAATTAGTTAAATAAGGTTAAGAAATACTGTGCTCACCTACTGTTACATCCATTTGTTGAACCATCATGTCTATTCAGTTGTGTTCTCTTATGACATAATAATAACAGAAAATTTTTCTATGTCTGAGACTATAGGAGAGGAAGTCTGGTATTTGCTGTCTTAGTATTTACTCATTACATAACTCTATGATTTGAGTATTATAAACTCCCTAGTAAACAAAGAGAAGCTGAAATTCAGAGATTAAGTAAATGGGTGTCCTTCCCTTGACATGAAGGCCAGTGGTCTCAAGCAAATTGCTAGCAGGTTTGGGGCCAGGACCTTAGAGACTCCTGCATCTCAGGCCAGAAACTCTTCATTAAAGTTTCTTTCACTCTTGGCAATACCCTCAGCTATTGGGCAAACCTTACTTACTTTATTTGCTTCCAACTGGGATTCCAAAGTTCCTGTTTCTTTCAGCAAAGATCTAGTTAAGGATCAAAGGAAACCATTACTCATAATATCTGAGGTCAATATTTTGGACAGACATCAGCTCAAAGTCCTAAATTTTTCTACTTTTATTTCTCTAGCAAGATGACTTCCCTGAAATGAATTTTCCCCTCACATTCTCGTAGAATCACACCCTTTGGTGATTCAGCCATCGTACCAGGCAGATGTGAAAAATAGTAATGCCTACTTTAATTCCTCTCTGCTGATTCCTCTCTCCTAGCTTTCCATTTTCTTAATTATAACCCTTAACCTAATATAGGCAAGGTTCTATTTATTGGAGTGAAGGCCAGAATGAGTGATATATGCTCCTTCTCAACCCACATTTTTATTTAGGCACCATCAGATTGAGATGACATGAGTTATCTCAGTACTAAGGTCTCCTAAATGAATTCTTCCAGGATAATATAACACAATAAACATGATAATATAAAATACTGACCCATCCAGAAAATAAGCCCTGGGCATGATGATCCGGAACAGGAATCAAAAGAGAGAAAGGGAAATCATGCATTAATAAGGGTTGCTTCAGATTTACCAACATTCTAAACCTCTGCTGCCAGAAATGTTTCTGTCTGCCCACTGCCCCCACAGTTCCTCCCATAAGACCACCCTGGATCTTCTGAGAGCCCCTGCCTGTGCACAGAGGTTCAGGGGTTGGGTGACATGCTGGGGTGGAGACCAGTGGTAGAGGAGGATCTGAATTTCTTCTGCCTTCCACCAGAAGTGTTTCAGCATGATACAAGAATTTTTTTTATTTGTTGTCTGATTTACCCTTACTAGGGGATGTGTATTATATAGCGTGGATTGTCTGAACCACCATATAAGCGCTTCAAATTCCATAATTCTAGCCGCCCCTTCCCCTTCACTGCATACAATCTACCAGCTTGGATCATTTATTCTAACACATCATATCCTCTAAGTTCCCACTTTTACAGTCAGTTTGCCCCAGATGTGACAACTGTTATTTTCACACAGACGGCATTTTGCAGGTAATAAAAGCAACAGGCATATGTTATCCCATTTGGTCTCATCACAGCTTAGCAATCAGGAACACAACAGCATCATGTTAGGTGTTCACATTAGGTTCTGCTTCTGATTGTGCCAATAAACACACCTGCGACCTTGAGCAAGTCAGCTTAGCTACTGAACTTGGAGACAGGGGTAATAGGATCTGCTCTCTCTACATTTTCCAAGGTTGCTCTGCAAGGGAAGTAATGGATATAGAAATTCTTTATAAAAAGCAAAGTGACTTGCAACATAAGGGACTGTGTTATTTTTGGATTATAATTACAGGCAACAGGAAAAAGTGAGAGTGTCAAGAAGAGAACACAGAAGGGTGCACAGTGGCCTGAGGGTAAAGCTCTCATTTCTTGATTTTGCAAGGATTGATTCAGAAAGCAGTCAATTTCTAGTACGAAGTACAGGCAGAATGTGGTGAGTCTAGGGCAGCATAGCGCTGTAGGAGTCTCTGTTCTTTACTGGAGGCAATGATTTGATTACCATGGTGATGGCGTAGGTAGCACAGGGATACCCACCTGGTCTCCAAGATCCACTGAAGAAAGGCACTGGCATTCTGTTCAAACTCCTGGCACATCTCAAAGTTCTTGACCTGTCTTGCTTCCTCCTTCTGCAGCTCCTGCTCTCGTTCCTAAAACCCCAAATCACAGTGGGGTGCATATTGATGGTTTTTGTTTGTTGTGAAACAAATGGTTTCTCAACCGTATACTTCCTATTTCCCAATCCAATCTGATTCTCAGTGGCTTGTGCCTGAGGATCATACTTCTTCCAGTCCCCCCTAATTTCATCATCAGAGACTCCCATAGCAGGAGTCTTTAAGACCAAGTCCAGCAACAAATAAGCTAGTAATAAAGCAAACCTTCCCTCTTCTCAATTTTTCCTAAGTGAAATTTCATTGAAATGAAATTAAACGGAAATGTAGTAACAAGAACTGCCATTTAAAATTGGTAATATCATGGTGAAGATTTTCTGTTAAAATTTCTACTATTTTGGTTTCTATGATGAACATACTGTAGACATTAAATACAAGCACATAAGGAAGGTACTTTTAGAGATGTGTGTAAAATAAGGAATGCTTGACTGAGGACGCTATATGAACTGTGAACACATATATAGCTTTCATCCTCTTTTTAGAGCCTTCCCTGGAGCTGATGTTTGCATCTCCAAATCCCTGCTCAACGCCTTCAAGCGTGATGCTACGAAATTCTGGAGCATAAGATTCTATCTATGTGAACTGATTTCCAAATTTTTCCTAGTTCCCATTGGCCACTGCTGTTCCAGTTATTAATGCTGTTTCTTTCTTTCTCGAAAAGCCCCCAAGTTGGATAAAAACAGCCAAGGGAGGTCTCAGTTGTACCTAAGTTACCTTGATGAGTTCAGGCAGGTGTTTCCAAATCCTTTCAAGCACCTCCACAGTTAACCAGGTGTAAGGGCTGGAGGGCACATTCATGGCCTTAATTTGCTGGTCTAGCTCCAGAAGATGGTTGAAATCAGTTTGGGCTCCTGCCAAGGAGGCCAGGAAAGCCTCGTGGTCCTTCTGCAGCTGCCGGATCTCATTCAGGGAGACACAGTGCACAGGCTCAGACAGGTCCTCCTCGGCATTCTCACACCAGTTGTTGAAAGCTGAAGCTTTGTTTGCAAACTCCATGAACAGCTCCTCTGCCTGCAGAGGAGTTAGGGAAAAGCTGAAGGGTGACCTTGTCTCTGTTCTACCAGTCTTAGTTTTTCCTTTGTCCATATACTAAGACCTCCTCCATCATGTCCCACCTACCAGGTGCTAGCTTCTATCTCGAGTTAGTTGGATAATGGACACATCAGCTAAGTTGAGTCCTACCAGTCTAAACCCTGGGTGCCTTGTATGGTATAATGTCTTCCTGATTATTTCCAGTGTGCTCATGTGAGCCAAACATGGCTTTCAATATCTGCATTTGGGTACCACAGCTGATACGCAGACACTCAAGACCTGAAGACAGCCTAGATGTTTCTCACCTTCTGTAGGGGCAGCCGTTTCTCCAGTAGTTTCTGCCTGTGGGCAGCGGCAGCTTCCAGCAGTTGCTCCCAGCGCTTTAGCAGGGCCGCATGCCGCGCCTCGATGGCCTTGGTCTGGCTGTGCTGAGCAGCGACCAGCTGATCCTTTAGGTCCGTTATCTCAGACAGTCTCTCCTGCTGGAAGCTCTGCAGACTGGCATCCAGTGTGTCCTGAGAGAGACCACAAGAAACTGTGAATAGATGAGTTGTTAAAAAATAAAAGACAAGTACCATGTGACATCACTGATATGTAGATACTAAATAAACCAAACTAAGAGAACAGAGTTGAGTGTTGGTCACCAGGAGTTGGAAGTGGGGGACATGGGGTGATTTTGGTTCTCTAATAACATAATGAACTCCTGTCCACAAGACTGCTAGAAAAGGGAGAGAAGACGATGGAGAAGAGAGGACAGAGGTGATGTGGGTCCTGGCGTCACGGCATCTCTGCCAGGTGGCCCTGCTCTCCTGCACTCACCTGCTTTGCTAGGAGGGTGAGGAAGGCCCTGAGGTCTGCACCATTGCCATCAGTCTTCAGGCTTGTTTCTTTCTCCACTACAGAGCAAAGATAACAAATAAAAGGGGAAGACAGCTGTTAGAATCAATCCTGGTAAAGGGAAGAGGAATACTGGCAACAGGTCTCAAAGCCTCCTGAATCTCAAGTGGGTGAGTATTGGAGAGTGGGCTCAAAGGACTGGAAAACTGCAGATCAGACATGAATTATAAAAAAACAAACACAGCATATTTTCTGTCATGTTTTGCCCTGACCCTATCCTTCTGAATATCACATGTGAAATCATCAATTCTCAAAATAGGTGTTCTCTGGAATGATGATATTTAGTCACATCATCAGCATGTTTCTTTGTGTGCGCATACATGTGTGTCTGTACCTGTACGCATTCAGGTAAGAGGTGTGTGTTTGCAGTTATCAGTGCAGTTGTGTCCTGATGGGACAGAAGGGGGGCTGATAGGTATATCTTTTCCCAGTGAATCAGACACCCCAGAAACCATTCCTTAAGCTGGATTCTTCACCACTTTTCTGACCCAGGACCTAGTTCTCACACACCATACCTATCCAGGCCTCTACCACGTCAGCCTTCCAGTTGAACTGCTGAAAGGCATAATCATCTTCCAATTGCAACTTCCAGACAGCTATTGCCTTAGAAAGAGATGGGGCCATTGCTTTCAAAGCATCTATCTTGGCAGAAATCTTCTCCTGATGCTGGCTGTCCCCCTGAACACCAGGATGAGGGAAGGAGAAAAATACATACCAATGAGTGTTTAGGGCAGGAAATATAAAGTCTACAGTACTACTAAAAAGCTCTCAATGCTCTCATTCTAAGCATGTAATGTCTCTGCTGTAGGCCTAGTGTAAATGTTCTCTTTCTACGCATGTCCCAGACTCCTTCCACTCCAGCATTTGGACAACCTTTTCGTGTCTGTTTATGTAAGTATGGTCTTGCCAGGTAATGTGAGCTTCTTCTTGGTTTACAGTTCTATCCATAGCATGTAGGTCAATATGGCTTTGTGAAAACCAGTCTTTAAACAAAAGAATAATTCTCAAATTATGAAGAGGTGTCAATGTGGTTCTCCTCCTAGAGACTTAAGGAAATTTTCTTCAATTCTTACAGTACTCTATAGCCAAACGTAGTGATTAGATTTCATAAATGTGATATTCTGCACAGGATAACATGGAGTTATAACAGAAGCGTTAGGGAAGTTGAAAAGTGTACCAATAAGCAAAACAATTTCTAGAAAGCGGTCATTGAACTGATCAGTTTGTTGAGAGAAAACTGAAACAAGGGCAGTTTGGAAGAGATTATCCAAGTTCTCTGCAGCACTTGTGTTGCTCATGACTCTATATTTGGGGTGATGTAATTTTAAAGGGAACTTTGGCCCGAGACCCTGGAGCAGCTCACCTTGCTTAGGATGTCTCCTCCCTGAGCACACACATCTTGCACGCGGGTCTCATGTACAGCGAAGTCATTATCCAGTGCTTCGTGTTTCTTTAGCAAACTCTGAATGAAAGAGTCAGTGAGAATCAAAACACCCACAGCTGGATGATCTGTCCCACCCTCATTCTGCCTCCTTTTGTGCCATTCACCAGGGGTGATTCAGCTCACCTGGCAGACTATGTGAATTCCCCCTTTGTCCTGCACAACTCTACTAAGTTTTTCTTCCAAAACTCTTGCTTGCCAGAAAGCATCGTTACACATGCTGGCGAGTGCATGACCTGGTACAACAGCTCTAGAAAGGCTAACTCTTGTATTTCTTTCTTTTCTTTTTTTTTTTGAGACTAGGTCTTGCTATTTTTGCCCATGGAACTACAGGCTTACGTTGCCTGGGGTACCATAGACTCAAGCAATCCCCAGCCTCCTCAGCTTCCCAGGTAGCTGGAATTACAGGAGCATGCCACCATGCTCAGCTATTTTTTGGGACTAGGTCTCTCTGTGTTGCCCTGAGTGGGACTCGAACTGTGATCCCTAGCCCCGGCCGCTTCATAGGCTGAAGCTTACAGGCACAAGCCACTGTGCCTGGCTTAACTCTTCTATCTTGACAAAGCTAGACATGCAGTTCTCATATGGTCCACCCTGGTACTCCTGGCCACTTATTCTGGAGAAATGAAGCATTAAATTCACATGGAAAAACCTGCATACATGTTTCTGGCTACTTTATTCATAATAACCAGATAGTAGAAATTTCCTTTGGGCTGGCTAATCACTGGACATCTTTAGATTTTGATTTTTTTGTATTTAAAATTGATACAATTATCCCTAGTTCCTAGTTCCTCTTGTCCTATCAGGAGAAAGATTCTAATTGCACAAGAGAAAACATTGAAACTACTTAAGAAAAGACTCAATTTAGAAAGAAGCATATGGGCACATTTAGCTGGTTGGCAGCTCACCTGAGTAGCAGCCAAGGTGTCCCCAGAGTCCCCTCGGGCAACCAGGGCCTCCTTCTCACTGATCCATGCTTCCTCCTCCTCAGCGTTCTCCATGAACTGCAAGTACTCAAGGGATTCCTCCAGCCGCTGTCCTCTGAAATGGGTGACACCCCAATATGATAGGGAAACTCATAGGTAGAATTGTCAAATTGCATAAGACAGTCACAGTTCACATGCCTCTGGCCAGTGGTGGTGGGCACTGGCAGGGAAAAGACCCTGTCCCAGAAGTTTAGTTTGTGGCATCATTTATTCTCTAGACATCTTAATGGAGGCAAGGAAATCTCATCCAACCCCAAAATGCCAAGACCATAGAGTAGGAAATAATAACAGTGAAGCAGGGTGTCTGCTCCAAGCACTGCCATTTTCTCTGTACATGAAAGCACCACGGATGGTATGAGGCTCTTTCATTCCCCAAGAAGTAGGTTCTTCCTAAACTGGCATGGAATTATGAGCAGAAATGCTTCTATTTGGCATTATGGTTATATGATCCTAAAGTAAGAAAGAGCACTCTCTTCTTTCGTTACTGGGTGCTATACACAGGTAAACACATGGAGCTAGTACAAATAAGTCAAAAGGAGAAATGCTGGATGGTCTCACATAATTATATGAGGGATAAAGGGAAAGCAAACAGACAAGACTAATTTAAAACTAGCTCTCAGCAAAATTGAAGCATAGAGCATGCGGGTGGGGGGAAGCAGGAGTGAGAGTGGCACAAAAGGCTAAGATGATGGTTCATGGGTGAAAAGGTGATGGGAGAACCCCAGGGTAGATAATGATGTAAAATAAAACAAGCAATAAAAAAAAATAAGAACATAAAATAAAATTAAAAAAATAAAAGTGAATGGAAGAAAAAATAAAAGCAGGGACATACATGAATCACTATGTAAAAAGTGTTAACTTATTTAAAAATAAGAGGAACTGGGAGATCTCCAAAGTAGAACAAGCATGGAGCTAATAGCCAGGACTGAAGATTGTGCATCTGGGGCAGTAATGATAAAAGACCAGCAACCAGTGATTAAGCAGCAGGTGACCATGGTAGTGGGGAACCCAGAACACCCAGATAGGATCCCTCTGCCCAGGAAAGTGGGGGAGAAGGGAGTCGGGCCTCCAATCTCCAACTCACCGAGCCTGGGCCAACTCTTTGAGCTCCTCCCAGTGTCGAACGAACTGAGTCAGGCGTTCCCCGATCTCCTCTCGACCGGCCGTGGCCTTGTCCCCCAGTTGTTCTGCCATGTCCAGCACATTCTGAAGAACACACCCTCCACATCATATTCTCCCCCCGCAGCCCAGTTTCCTGCAAGTGCCTGGCCAGTCCTCCCTCCCCAAGTGCACGGTAAACTCTGTATTTTTGGGGTGCTTCTAAAAACCCTGTGAGAGTGGAAAGATACTCAGAAAGATACACAGAAAGATACTCCCCATTAAATATCCCAAAGCACATGGACAATGATCTTGGTGTCTACACAGGATTACTCGCCATGATTCGCTTTGTGGATTATTTGGAATCATAGGTGGCCCTACTGCAACTCCTGGTCCAGAGTGACTTTTGTCCTATTCAGCTCCACTCAAGTACAACTTTTCTAGCCAATTAACAGCTATGCCCTGGAGTGTCTGAAGTGCCCCATCCAGAAAAAGCATGGGCATCCTGCAGAATTCTTTTCAAAATAGAACATGGAGGAGTCAGCAGTGTTGACGGCTGAGACTAACTCTGACCTGCGCTTGCCTCCTGCATGTTTTGCAATGTCACCCTGTTCACCCACAACATGAGGACTGCTAGGGGGTTTTCTCTGCCTTGTGGGTCTCACATTCAATCATTCCTACCTGGATGGCAGGCTCGTGTGCTACCAGCTCCCCTGCCAGTCGCCTGTGTTTCTTTAGTAAGTTCTGGACCCCCTGTAGGTCCCTCCCATAGTCCTGGGAGCTCATGCGGACCAGCTTCTCCCTGGATCAAGGAAGGAAATGGGAAATTTAGAGTTTAGATATTTGAGACCACCTTAGAATAATGATTTTCTAAAGTGTGACTCAGAGTGGGAGAAGGAATAGATTCTGGAACACTCTGGTATCAGTAACCACAAAGAAAAGCAGTGGCAGAGGCTTTCTGCAAGACCAGTGATGGAGGCAATGAGACTTAAAGTCACAATGTCAGTCTCCACCATGAACAGTATTGAAATGGATTCTTATTAGCTGCATTGTCTGCCTACCTATGCATATTTTCCTCTTCAATCAAGAGTATACACAAATGTTTCTCGTTCGAGACAAATGTAAACAAGCACATATGAACACGTATGACTTTCTTGGCCTTTACTGCTATTGTACATTAATATCAATAATGAATAATTTGGGTAAAATGGATATGAAGAAATGATACAGGAGAGTGACAGTTGGATTGTTTGCAAGTATAATATGTTTTAACATTACTGTGAAAGGCAGTAAAAGACTCCAGAGATAAGACTGTTATGGTTGCTAAGAAGATTTTAAATATGGCCATTTGTGGCTTTATGTACAACACTGCCGTCTAGTTCATTGATTAATGCTAAGAATCATCAGGTTGTAGAGGAGAAACATGATGAAGCAGATTATAAGGAAAGCAAAAAAGAAAGTTTAATTTCCTAAGATTTTCCCATTTTGTAAAAAATTTCTTTGTAATTTTTTTGTAAAATATATATATTTTTGTAAAATATATATAATTAGTATCATTAGTAATAAAACCATGTCAAGTATTCTCTGTCCAGTGTCCAGCTCAGGGTCATGTAAGATGTACAGGCTGCAGAAAGGGTGATAATGACTGCATCTGTGCAGGAAGCTGTAAATGCCCTGCTGTCTCCATGAGCTCCATAAATGTCTCCAATAAATGTCTTCATGAGCCCCATAAATTGCTCACAGGGCATCCATTACACATATTGCATGCCCTGTGAGCAAGTTGGAACAAATATATATGACCTCTATATTTTGATTCCAGGATAAATGTATACTCTGACTCTCAGTATATGCATCTCCTCTTTCTACAGCCAGTGCGGGAATTTGGGAAGAAAATAAAACTAATGTTAACTTGATGATAGGTTGCAAGTAAGAAGTAACACCCAGGGCAAGAAAAAATGGCAGTTTTCATTTAATGTCCAGTTGGAGCATGCTTATTAGACTATCAGTTCTGTGGACTTGCTGCCCAGTATGAGTGGGTGGTACGTACTCCATCCATGACTCCTCGTCATCCAGGTCCTGGAAGAACTGGAATAAGGCGTAGGCCTCCTTCAGTTTCTCATGGTGTGTGGCTGCCAACTGCTGGACTTTCAGGAAGCGCTCATTTACATTGTCTCTTTTCTCCACGATCTGTTCAGCATTGAAAGTACCACTGGACAGCAGTTCAGAGGCCAGCTCATTCAGGTCCTTGAGAGCATCCTAGAAAACCCAGTGTGCACAGTGAGTAAGGTGGTGTAAAGTATGCAAACCTGACTTCAGCCACTGCTGCTTTAGGTCAAAGGCTGGGCCAGGTTGTTTTCAAAGACTATGAATTTGTCATGCCCTTTTAACTCTGATAGGATAAGGGTGAAGGTCAGAGGCAATACGAACCCTATAGCTACATGATACAATTTACACTCGGCCTTAAGAGTACTTCTCTGTCTTCTGATGTTTTCCTCTAAGTTCTTTTTCTCTCCTTTGGTGAGCAAGCTCTGGGTCTCCCGACAGGAAAAAGTCATTTGTCTGAATTTGATGCAAGTTGATTGATTGAGCTATTTAAAACATTTTTAAATTGACCACATCCAGACTCATCCAACCTCTTGTGTCTGTTCCCACTCTAGCTCTGCCCTCTAGTGATCTCCTAGGGAACATCATCAAGCCCTGAAACTGAACTTGGGAAGTCTTTGCTTGTCCTCTTTGTGGGTAAATACGTCACCAAAGAAACTACTAATAGAAAATTCTCCAACTTTCCATCGTATTTACTACTGCATTCAAGACACAGCTCTACTGGGGATCAAGATGCAGAACTTCCAAGTGCACATATCTAGTTTGGTTTTACTGTACATATCTTGATCAGGTTTTTGTTCTAATTCTGCAAAATAAACTACCATTTTCTTTCAAAGCTAGATAAAGTAATGTGCAGTTTTGAAATGCAATGAATTTGTTTGCATGCATCAGCACAAAATAAACAAAAGAGCTTTTAGGATCCACTTCCTGAAGTCTTGGGGTTTATACTTTATCCATCATTGATTAGCAACTGTCAGAACAACTCTGTGACTCATAGATTAAGCCTGGTTACAGTGACTGTTGGGTAAGAACATAAGGTCAGCTTTGCAAGGCTGTACTTTAAAATGATCTCTTAAGACAGGAGAGAGGAGAGCCAGGAACATCTCCAACCTGCCCAGGGGAGTGAGAGTCCTGTACTGCTTACCTCTCGGGCTGACATCTCTGTTTCCAACAGCTGATGCTTCTTGAGTAGGTTTCCTGCTGAAGCCAAGTCTCTGGCCTGATCTTTCATAGCCAGCAGGGTCTCTGCCTGTGAATAGAGGAGTGAGCAGTAAAGTTGCCAGATGAAAGCTGTTTTTAGAAAGAACAAGATTAGCAAATATGTCCCCCAAATTTCCTAAGAAGAGCCAAGAAAAATGTTCATGCATAATCCAATTATCTGATAAATATTTACAGTCATGCATCATGATGTTTCTGTTGATGCCAGACCACATGTGCCATCTGGGCTTGAATAAATGACACTATAATTCTTGCACAGTGACAAAATCAACTAATAAATTGTTTCTTGGAGCAAATCCCCTCTGCTACCCCATCAGCTCCTGTATGAGCTGTATCAACTCTCACCTTCCACACCCTGCCACCCCCCGCCCCCATTTCCAGGTGCAATTACCTCTGAGAGCCAGAACTCAAAGTCCCGGATGCCTGTGTTGAATCTCTGTTGACGACTAGCCTCATTGAGCTTCTGCCCTTTGTCAATTGTTCTTTCAAGCAGATAGTCCCAGTGTTTCTCCAACTCTTCCAGTTGACCCTAATCCAAAAAAAAACTGGGGGTCACTATGGTCTTTAGGATCCTGGGTCTTGTGACAACCTAAGAGGATGATATAGGGAGGCTCTGGGGGAGGGACTAGTGAAAATGTGCCACCATTTGGGAGTAATACATTTTCAAAGCTAAAATTAATCTAGGAAAATAACACATCACATTAGGAGAAAGTTTCAAGAATCCTGAACTGATGACAGGGTCTGGTTGATTTCTCAGTTTCTCAACACAATGCCAAACAACTCTTGGCATCTGGGACAGTAAATGTAAAGCAAGTATGATTTCATAGGAATTAACTTTATATCTGCCTCGGGTTCTAGGCAGAGAGAGGGAAGAGAACGAAGTGATAAGGAGTGAGCATCATTGTTTTCCTCTTCCCTTATGTGTGTGTGTGTGTGTGTTTGTGCACGCGCGTGGGGAGGTAGATAGCATACTCCAGATCCCTTTACATGAACACACACAAGAGTAAACAGTCTCTTCACAAGCCTCGCTGCCCCAAGCCCACCCTAAGCAGAACCCACCTTCATGGTCTCTTCATTGCCATCACACGCCCTGCGCTCGATCAGGGAGTTCCCAAGGTTGAGGACACCTTCCACCTGCTCAGCTCTGCCATACACCTCGTTTTCAAAGGTCTGATGCTTCAGGTATTTCCTCTGAGGGGGACATAAAAATAGGATTAGCTTCTCACTCAGGGAAGGAGGAAGTCAGTTTAGAAGGGCTATCTTCAGAGAGCCAAGTGCAGGGAGATGACTTCCAAGCAGCACTTTCTGGTTGCCCAGTGGCGAGGCTTCCAATGGTGACTTGCCTGAATGTTGGTGGGATCTTTGTAGGATTCATCACAGGCTGTGGGCAGCATCTCACTGATCCACTCTTCCAGCTCCTCGAGGTCACGGTAGAATTGTTTTAGGTCAGCATAATCCCCCAGTTTTGTCCTCTCTGCAAGCAGCTGCGCTTTGAGAGCTTTCCATCTGGAGGAGGGGCCAGATCACTTTCTGCCCTTAACCCACCCTGGCTGGAGTGCTATGCCCAACAGTCTTCCCTTTGCTAACCAGTCCTTTCTCCTTGAATTTTCTTATACATGTATGTTATCTTATACATGGATATTGCACATCACTTATATGTTTACATATCCTATACAATTAGTCTCATGATTTTGAGCTATAAAGGACAGTGGTTAAGCCAGGAAATTACTATGGTAACTTTCATGTACTTCATGCTAGTCAAGGGCCAAGCTTCCCAGAGTGTCCAGACAGCATGAGACATCTAGAAGGGAGCAACGTGGAGGGCTCCCCTGTTCTCAGTTCTAGCACTGAGGTCATTCTGCACCCACCCTTGCCTTGTAACTCACAAGAAAACAGCTCAGGCCTGACCTGTCGAGCACCCGCTGAAGCCGAGCAGCGACCTCGCCTTTGGCGTAGTGGTCATCTGCGATGAGCCGCTTGGCACAGAGCTCTAGCTCAGAGATCTTCTTTTCCTGGAAGGAGAGAAAGAGCCCAGAAGCCTTAGGTTAGGTTCTGACTGCAATTCATATCTCCCTTCTAGAAAAATAGAGAGATGCTCTTTTGGCTTCACAAAGGGTAGAAAATCAGGACCAATGGTAAAAGCTGTACAGGGAGGTGGATTTCAATCAACGAGACGAGAAACATTGCTGTTAATGCTGAGATGGGCTACTTGTGTGTGCCAAGTTCTTAAAAGATCAGAGGCTGCCCATGGCCACTGTAGAGGGTGGTTCCTGCCTTGAGTGGAATTGGAAGGCAGACTACACGGTCACATCCAATTCTGGAAGTTGGACTTAAACTAATAAAGACCAATGGCTCCTGTGTTTTGGATATGGCTAAGTCAGAGCCCTGGCGATCCCAGAATTTTCTTTAAGAAGTATGTGGGAATTAAACTATGTACAAATCGTAAAATCACACTCACATGGTGATTCGGTTATGATGGCTTTACTACTAATAGTTATTATTGGAGCTCTTATTGAGCTTTCTTACCTGGGCAGAGATGGCTTTGTCCAAGTCATCACGCTTCTTCATCAGTGCCTCCAGATTGTCCAGGGAACCCCTGTCATCTGACCTCAGGATATTCTCCCGGGCTACCATCCAGCTCTCTGCCTGGTCGCAGTTGCCGTGGAACAGCTATGGAGAATGTCATCAGAGGCATGTGGCATATTCATTGCAGCATAGAAGGCATGATTACCCCCTTCTTTATGATACAGATCTAAAGGGTCCTCAAGTAGTGCCAATAACCTTCCAAGGAGCAGCGTACCAAGAACTCAGCAGTGCTGCACTTTGGACTCTTCTGTAGACCATGTGCTATTATATAAACTATACCTTTTTTTTCCTATAAAAATCATTTTATTGTATTAGAATGATCTGTTTCATGTCCAATTTCACTGCTAAAGAAAAGGGACACTATTTGTTAATCTGCATGTCTCCTGCACCCTGAACACAGTAGGTTCTCAATAAAAACTAACCCACTAAAATCCTCATCCAACCATTACTTCATGCCCAGGACTAACCCCCATCTCATTTGGTTCCAACAGGAATAAAAGCAGAGAAGAGCATAATGATAAACACACAAAGCAGAGACCGTGGTGTTGGAGAATGGGTGCCTCATGCTGGCAGGACAGGAACCCAGCAAACAGTGGGCCTGCCCCAACCCCATGAATCTGCACAAATGGAGCAGATGGAGACTGACTCCATGTGCTGGTGAACTTTCTGTACCTGCAGTTCCAGACACTGATCGAGCATCTTCTTGCGTTGTTCCCAAGCCTTCTCCAAACCCTCTCTCTCTAGCCTGACAGCTTGAAGCTTTTCCTCAATTTCAGGACTGGCTTGGTGGCCACTGCCTATAAGCTCTGTCCCGAAGTCCTCTAAGGCCTGGAAGGTGGGGGCCTCTGCCTCCATGGTAGCACGATGTTCCTGTGGGAAAAGGGACAGACTTGTAAGGCCAAGGGCATTTCACCACAGTTGAGAAATGAGGGCTCCCGGTGAGGTCACGCAATCAGCAGTCCCAGCTTTTGTATTTGTACCTGGTGCCGTTCCATCAAGATCTCTGTGCCAGTTAAGTCCTCAGCCATCTCCGCTGAAGATATCATGCCACCAATGCCACTAATCCAATTCTCTAGGTCTCTAGAGACACAGACATGTTGGGATGACAAGAAAATCTTGCAATGTACTAGGAAGCTCTCTCTTTTTTGCATATTTTCCTTCTAAGAAATATTTCCAGATTATTATTTTCTACCTACTTTACAGGTATGAAAGATCTTAGGTTTATTGTTTTCACTCTGTCACTTAACAACCATCCCTTGCTTTTGTAAATCTCTTCACATACATATCTTTCAATTTTTGCAATAATTTTGAATAGAATTCTGGGAATGCTTTTGTTTCTGTTGTGGCAATGAGGAAGTCAGCCTGAAACACACAGTTTTTTTTTTGTTCATGTGATATAACTAAAAGCAGACATTGGACTAGAACCCAGATGCTGAAATCCTGGATTTGTATATATTCCACTATTCCTGATGATTCCTGCCCCATTAAAGTAGATTCTTGGGTTGGAATCTCTGTTCTATTATGAAATCTCAGAGTTAGCTTTCCTCTTTTATTCCCAGAAGAATCTTGTGGTATGCCTGTACCCACCACACTCACACAAAGGTTCCATGCTGTTGATGGAATCAGGACATATTTCCCACTTTTTAAAAAAACTCTAAAGACATTAAATAGAGTAGGCTAAGGTCCATCTTCCATAGAGAGCAAAAGCTAAATAACCACGCATTAACTTAAAATTGCATACGATGGTCAAATGTAGCGGCTCATAAAGGCTGCCCTTACTCTTTGCTAAATAGTAATCATTAGCTCTAGGACAGAAAGTTCTCAAACCACTAAGTTGTTATTCAAATAATTAAGTTTATTCAAACAGTTAAGTTTAATTCAAACAATTAAGTTTAATTCAAACAATTAATGTTATTGGAAGTTTACTAATACAGGAAAAAGAACATATGTGTGCTTTCAAGATCACTTTAGATTGAAAGAAAAAAAAGGCAAAGATAACATAGACCCGAATACTTACTATAAAAAAACTATAAAGTGAAAGTCATAAATAGTGAAACAAGGTGCATAGTTACTTAGGGGCTGAAAAGAATTCTTCTCTAATACTGATGAGTAAGAGTTCATAAAGGAGGCGGCAGCCTCTGACTTGGAACCTGAAATCCAGGTAGAATCTCTTTATAGAGATCCATGCACACACATGTGGATAGGTCTGGATGCTCTATGGTACTGCTTAAAAAACTATAGTTCTCCAGGGATGCTGACTTGGCAGTAGTAGGGACTGGACGGGGGGAGAGGGGTCTTTTGCCAAGTTCAACTGTAATCATTGGCCAAAATTTGTCTCCTTTTTATCCATGAAAGGATTACACTATGAGCTTCTATTTTCTGGACCCCCAATTTTATCAGCAGACTGATATCATGGGGCAAAATGTGGGAATTGTTCCTACGTGCCTACTTGACAAACTAGGGCAACATTCAAACTCTTCAGCAAAATATTGAAAATTCTCTAGGGTTTGATCTTGACATTTCTAAATCCATCATTTGCTGTGACACATGGAGCCGGTGCCGCAGCTGCTCCTGCTTGGTGAGCAAGTTGTGTCACCCTTTCTGTGTCTCCCCCCTCTCCTTCCAGTTTTAAGTTAATGCACGATTAGGTAGGTTTTGCCCTCTATGGAGAATGGACCTTAGTCTGCCTTGCTTAATGTCTTCAATGCTTTTTTAAAAAGTGGGAAGTAAGTAGTGCTTGTCCGTCTAGTCCACTGATGTGTTAGGGCCATTTGGACAGCGGTGTTAATGTTCTCCTGTGGTTATCTGCAGTCTTGTCTACCTTCCTGTAGAATGAAAACCTTTGTCTTCTACTCCCTGACAGGTCACCTTATATATGGTCAGTGCTGTAGATAGGCTTACCTGACTGGCCTGAGTGCCCTCACCTTCCTTTAACCTCCAGAATTTATGATTTGAAATATTACTGCACCTGAGATTTATTGCTGCTTCAAGGGCAACAAACCAGATCGGCACACTGATCAGGAAGACAGAAAGATGTGGAGACAGATAGCCTGTGGCTGATCTGCTGCTTAATATCAGCAACAACCAGGCATTGTTGTATTGATGGATTTACCAAATGTGGCATCAATCACAGCAGGGGGTAGGAAAACATGTTTTTGGATTTTTAGCTATAGCGGGGAGTGAGTTTGCTGTTACACAATTTCCCTCATATATTAGGGCCACATTTCCTGCATATGGTCTCAATCTTGTCAGCAAGGCATTACCTGATAGCTCTCAGGGACATATCTCTCATTTGTTCCATAAGGGTTGGGTCCTTATTAGGTCCCCAAGGCTTAGTTGACCCTCAAAGTGTATGCTTATTGACCCAGAACAATCAAGGGTTTTGTTCCTGCTTACTCAAATGAGACCAGAGACTATTACGTCAAATTCTGACTTGCTAGCAATCCTTTAGCAGTCCCAGAATTTATGTGTCTTATGGGAAAGGGATTTGGATAAAAGGTACCCTCCAACAATGAAAGTACCTGTGCGCTACCTGCTCCTGGAAATCAGACCTGAATATTGCCCAGCCACCAGGCAGCTGGCCTGCTGAGCTTTACCTGGCCTTGCTGAGGAACAGGTAGAACTTCTGGGCCTCATTCAGGTTCTCCTTGCGCTCCTCTGTCCGCCCCAGCAAGTCATCCCAAAGCGTATTCAGCTCTAGGCGCTGCCTCTGCAGGTCCTCGGTGGCATCTGGGTGGGACTCCATGAGCCGCTCTGCTGTCTCCCCCAGTACGGTCACCTGAAAGGGTGCAAGGACTCTGACAACCACCCTAGGTGGTTCTGACAACCACCCTAGGTGGTTCACATGGTTCTGAGTAAAAGAAGAACCCTGTGGTGCCCAGCCCTCAAGCTGACATCAGTGAAGGATGAGTACTCTTGCCACGTTACCAAATAATGTCAACCCTGTGATACACGTGGCAACTCCCCAAAACAATGAAACTTGGCATTAAATGCCATGTTTCTGTCTGAGATGAGGCTGTTAGATAGTGTCGGTAAGTAGCTCTGCTGGCTGGTAGCTACATCAATTAGGAATCCACGGGTCCTGATTGAAATGTGAAGATCTTTCCAGTATAGATACTTCTGTGCTTCTTTTTGCTTGGCATGATAATGCTAAGCTGTATGATGCCTCTGACTTGTCTGGCAAGCCTCAGAGTTTATTTTTGGTTAGAGTCAGATTAAGATGCTTCAGTTTCCAAGGAGTTCTGCAGTGTGCAGGCTCAGCCCTGGCCCTGCTGAGGGTACCTATTTCCTGGTTACTTCCAGCTGGCTTTCGTTAAGTTCTGCTCCCAGGGAAACCACTGCAGAAAGATTTGGGCCACAGCAGATTCATTTCCAACATGACTTTCCTCTTTGCTAGTGGCCCTGGGTTCTGTCCTTTCAGGAGTCTTGCCTTAGCACAGGGTACAGGGACAGGTATAGAGTGAGACAAAGAGAAATGTGAGAACAAGGGACTGGGAATTAAAAACTGAGAAGAAGGAAAAGATAGGCACCAACACAAAGAGAAAAGTGTTAGAAAGGCTTGGTTGCTCTTGTCTCACCTTTTCCCCCAAGGGTATGAGGTCTCTCTCAAAGCCTTCATGCTGTCGCTGAAGAGCCTGGACACTGAACAGGTCTGAGCCAGGGTCAGCAGCGCTGAGGGCCTGGCACTTCTTTTCAATCTGCTCCTTCGTGTCATCAGCTTCTCTGCATGTTGAATGACGAGTTTAGGGAGGAAACAGTGTAGTGGAGGCAGGGATACAGCATATTGGAGGCAGAGCAGCTAGACTCATAAGGAAGGTGCCACACCCACCATTATCATCACATTATTACCTTCTGCATCATCATCACCATCACCATCACCATTCTTATCCTGTTCAATGTCTTGAACCTGAGGCTCTTTTAGCCTCCACAATGACTGCTGGGGGCATCATCATTATTCTTATTCTCATTTTCCATCAGAGAAAATGGGAGCTTACAGAGGCCAAGTATGTTCATAAGGCTGTAACATTGCTCTATAGTGGCACTTCTGCAGGAGCAGGCAGAGTCACCTGCTGATGATGTCTTCCCATCCTAAATAGCCAGCTTACCTGCATCTCAGTTTTATCTATTCTCTGAATATTTGAAAATATATTTACAGAGAGCAGAGGTGTTTGGTTTCTGTTGTGTTTGTTTGCTTACTTACTTGTGTATGCATTTCTGAGTGTAGATTCAGGTTTTGGAAATCAGACGTAAAACATTAGTCAACAGCTAAAAGTGAATGTGATGTCTGTTGTCCTCCGCTGTCTGCTTCTAGCTCAGAAACATAATTGCTTGAACCTTTTGTCTCTGCTTCACATTTAGGTTGCTATTTAGAGTGTTGATTATGTTCCAGGGTTCAAGCCCAGGCACTTGAGTTGTTTGTCTGGGTGTATCCTATGTACCACATGGAATAGACTACTGACACTTCATTTCCTGTTATCTCCATCTAAGGAAGAAGGGCCACAGTAACCGTGAGATTTAACTAGAGTGGTTAGAACTAAGGAGTTTTGAGTTGTTGCTACAGTAGCACTATTCTCATGGGTAAGAATCTCACCTGTGAAACATCTGGACAGCATGGGCACTGCCCAGCAGCTGGCGCTGTTCCTCTGCCAGCCTCTGCAGTGAGCCCCAGCGGGAGTTCAGTTCCTAAGGTGGCAGATGAAACACTTGAGCTAGGTGCTAACACAATCAGCCCTCACACAGTGTGTGGAGACGAGTGGGATTTAAGTCATGGTGCTTTCACTTTATTTCCTCTGGAATTACACTGGTTTCTTTCTTGTGTAGCTTGAACCTGGGTCTCATTTATGCCAGCACAGTTATAGAAAGTTTGACTTTCCTTCCAAATTGATTGTCCACCCCTCACTCCTCCCCCACCCCATGGGGGGAGGGAGAGGTAGGAGAAGGAAGGAGCACGGGAAAATCGAGATGAAGGGTGACAGGGTGGAGAGAGAACCCTGGGGAAAGCAATGATGTAATATAAATCTATCTTATTTTATCCTATCTACCCATCCATCCATGCCCCTCCCCCTTTCTCTCTCTCTCTCTCTCTCTCTCTCTCTCTCTATCTATCTATCTATCTATCTATCTATCTATCTATCTATCTATCTATCTATCTATCATCTATCTCTATCTAGAGAGATACACACAAATATGTAAACAACAAAATGATTAATAAAAAAGTTTAAAAAATGAAAGCAAATTGATGCTCCAGGACTGAACTGACCATCCCAGAGCAGTCATCCATGTTTGCCTCCACAGAGACTACTTTGTCACTTCCAAAAAGTGGTTGCCAAGTATTGCCTTGGTAGTTAGATACTATTTTGATTCTCTAGAAGTATAATACCTTTCTACATATGAACTGAGTAATCCAGTTACCTCTTAGAGCCCTACTTTGTGGGGTAGTTAGTGGATGTTTTTATGCAAGTTCCTTCTCCCTTTAACCCCATAACAAGCACCACTATAGAAAGTGAGAGAGAACTCAGCATCACTGGTTTAGAAAAACCCAGAGAGCTGGACACACATCCATCCATGTTCATTAGATTTTATATGAAACCACAGCCCTGAATCTGAGTCAGAACTAGAATGTCCCTCCCCTTGTTCATTTATATCTCTTTTCACAGATCTCTTCTGCTAGGTTTTCTTGATAAACTCCTCACTATCACAGCTCCTTCAGCTGCAACCCCTTTATATTCATGTATTTGTGATTTCCCTGTTTGTGGTAGGGGAGGTGAATATGTGTTATAATTTAAGATTTTCAGACTAGTTCAAATGTACACATAGTTGGATGATTTGAGCTATCATTTCTGGTGTCTTTAGTACATACAACCAGATCCATATGACCGTTACCTTTTGCATATTCTAGCTGACCTGAGAATGTGAGGTTGACAATATGTAAGCGAGGTGAAGACCCCCAAAAACTGGTGGCGAGGAGAATGAAAGACTTCCAGTTACCTGCTGGATCTGAGCTCCTTCTGGTGTTAGAAGCCCTTCAAATAGAAGATCATCAGCTACCTTGTTGATATCCCTTAATCGAGGCTCATTGGTCTTCAAATCCTGGGTGGGAAAATTTGTGCAAGAGTTTGTCACAATTTCTGCTCCCCTCTGCTCCCACTTGGCTAAACATTAGAAGATATTGTTAACCTCCTTGGTCATACATGCCAAGCTGTCCTCTCCAGTCTGCCACTAAGAAGAGTAACTTTAAACTTGCCAACACCCAAGGACTATCAAAAACTGCCAAGAGAGCTGTTGCCAGGAATACAGCACATCGCCACTTTCTGAGATTCCCCAGGCATCTTGTCTTGGATCTCTGATCATGTCACATTCTCTTCTACCACACGAATTCCTCTACCTTCTTCAGGATTTCATTGACTAAGCTGCAACCTGTTTTTTCTAAGGGATGTTGTTAGAGATAACTCTAGGGAGCTCTTTTTAGGGATCTTGTTCATGACATTTCACAAAGGCATTTCAGTGAGTTTTCTCATAGGAGTTTCTTTTAGACATGCTTATATAATTTTACCCCTGCATTACCTTCCTTTTCTTTTCTCTCTTAAATTATATCCATCCCTATATATCTATTATCTGTGTTAACATCCATCTATAATAGCTCTATTATATTTGTCATCTTTATCATACCTATCCATCTACTGCCTTGCACTTATCATAAGAATAAAAGTTTCTACTCACTGTTAAATAAAAAAAATGAATTTGAGAGAATAAAGGGGAATGGAAGGGTTTAAGTCAGAAAAAATTGCCTAACTATAAGTTCAGGCTGTTTCCCTCTCCCCCCAACTTTTGCCACATATTAGAGCTTGCGCAGATCCCCACAGCACCTCATCTTAACCCAGGCCTCAGCAGCACAGGACAGTAGAGGGAGTTTGGGTGGAATGCATGAGACCAGCACATACAGAAGGACTTGGGAGTGGCAGGGACTGCAGGTTATACAGTTGTGGATGACTGATTTCCTCACAATTTCCTTGCACCTACAGATCCCAGGAGATCTGACATGTGGATATCTCAGTAGCTCTGGGGAGGATATTTAACCAATGTGGAATTAAATAGCCACTGAGCAGAAGTTAAAGGTAAAAGGAAACAATAACAACCCTTAAAAAACTGGGGAAGAAGACAAGACTGTGTTTCTCACCGTCTGGAATTCATCAAACTTTTTCTGCAGTTCCCAAACATCATCGAGCTCCACTCCGGTGTTCTCTGCCTTTTTCTCTCGGATCCAGTCCAGCATGTCTCCTGCTTCATAAGCCAGCAGGAACTCATTGTAACGTTGCAGCAGACGACGCCGACGCTCTTCTGCTCGATCCAGGAGGGAGCGATATCTGATAAAGAGAATGGAAACGAGGAACGAACACTGGAGAAAACAAGAAAGGTGGCAGAGTGAGGGAAGGAGAGAATAAAAGGGGCAAAAGAGAGAGTCAAAACATGTGGAGAGGAGAGGAGAGAAGGAAATACAGATGGAAGGAAAATGGCCTTGAGAGTAGAGACAAAGGCAGTTTTCCGTTTGAACAGAAAAAAGCCAATGTCCTAACAGTGTGAATGGCAGCCTTCTCTGTTCTATAGCAGCGACACTTTTACAGAATAGAAAAGTGGAATTTTCTATAGAATAGAATAGGAAGAATAAACAAAGTCTGGTAGAGTAAATAAAGCTCCTATGAAAGTCAGAGCATTTGGAAACCCGGAAAAGTACTAACAGAGGCACAGTCAGGAGACAGTTCTTTGGTCAGTAGGATATGTTTGATCAAACACTGTCCAGTTCTCCAGCTGCTTGAACTCACTGGTTCTCAATCTGTTCCTGGCGCTGGGTGATGCTGCCTAGGTCTTCTCGCCGCCGCTGGGGGAGCTCAGGAAACTCATCATGGGCCAGTTTCCTGACGTAGACAGCTGGCACAAAACCCTGGTGATCATCCGCTTCCACCTTCCACCAGTCCTGGAGAGAGAGAGCAGAGCACCTCTTCTCCCTCACTTCTTGGGAAAGCCATAAATACAAGAGGCTCCAACTTTCATAACAAGTGGTTCAGCACAGACAGCTGGTGGCTGAGAGAAACACTGCCTATGGGTGGCAATGCAATTTTCACTCATTTCCAGGAGAGTGAGCAAGGAATTACAGTGATAAGCCTGTGGAATCAAGGGGCCTGGCATTTGATGTGAGATCTTTAATGTTGAGGAAGTTTTCAAAAACCAAAGGCAGTTTTAATGGTGGGACACTTTGCTCACTAAAAATCACAAAACCAGTGGAGCCATACTGAACTGGGCACCCTGCAGGTGAGCATCTGTGTAAACAGCTTGCAAAGGATTTGAAAAATCTATGCTTGTACTTGTCCTCTCCTAGAGAGCCTAAAAATTATGTGTTGCTCTGAATTTCACTCATGCTTACACTTTGTAGCTCCCTGTCATCCTGATCCTCATTGAGTATTTTGGGGTATCCCTAGATGAACCACTCTGAAGTTAATGTCGTCAAGGAATAGCAGGGTGAAATGGAGAAACCTGGGCAAAGAGAAAGGGGACTGGCACAGTATTTTCAAGAATGAAATAGCTTGCTTTTTCTTGCTCTCAAAGTAACACTATCTCACCTTGTCAATGTTTTCTGGAAATTATTTGAATATAAAAAATTATTCAAGCTCTTATGAAGAATATCTTCAAAGTCCTAGCCAGTATTTTGGCACTGTTCTCACAGATATTTGTTCTAAAGAAAACCAAGTTGACTTTTTTTAATGGGGCTCCACTTGACCCCAGTGTTGCCCTGTCACTGTGAGAAGAGGAGCGAGCATACAAGTGGGAAGGAAGGGAGTTTGCTATACCTCCACACAGCTGCTACATGGCCTTGGGCTAATTACTTCGCTCCTTTGAGTTTTCATTTTCTTAGCTGTGACGCTGGTCTTCTCATCCCAGAAACTAAGGACAGACTCCCGCACTAGGTTGAGATTATGTTCTTTAAATGATATAGAGATTGTGCATGTTGATGGCCAAAAGATTGGTCCCTGCCAGGATTGGGGGCGGTGACTGTGGAGGAGCTGCCTTCCTGCCAGGAACTCAGCAGGGGAGGTTACCTTGTTGATGGAACTGAGTAGAGTTAAGACATCGTTTTTCTTCATGGTGACTTCTCGGGGGCTCCGAGCCTGGAAGTCGTAGAGAGCCACGACCCTCTCCTCTCGAGCGGCCCCCTCCACTGGGGCTGCCTGTTGTTGCTGAACAAGAGTCAGAGGAGAGCAGGTTAGTCCCATAGGAAATACCTCCCTTTCCAATCAGCGGTGGGCATCTTGGGTGTGACCCATGAGGCCAGCTCTGGCTGGACTTTGTCTTGTCTTCTTGTTCTACCCCCAGCAATTCATAAGGATAGGCAGGCAGGGAAGTATGAGCACAGAGTGAGCAAAAAGAGTGCTGAGTGTGTCAGGAACTTACAAATGCTCTCTGCCACCAGTTCCCAAATCAAGGGTGAGCATCACATATATCAAAGTTCCAGAAAATCACTTGAGAACAGAAAAGACCCACTACCTCCCATTTCCTTTCCATTCCCTGGCTCTCCACTGGCAGCCATCCAACCCCCAGGCCTTTATGCTGTTATTTCTGGAAAATGGACTGTCTCTTTTAGATGTAGCTGGTCTACAGCCCCAGAAAGGTCATCAAGTTTTTTTAAAAAATTGGGGACATAAACTGAGAACAAACATCTTGTATCTCTCTTTAGAAAGCAACCTGCTTTCCAAGGTATACTCTTTGATTTTGATTGTCTATAAATACCATGTCTTGAGACAGATAAAACACATATAAACTGTCTTCATAGCAATAACCTGCTCCATCTTCACCTCCCAAGCAAATCTTCTGACTCCACGTCTTTCAGATGCCATTTCCTCATAACACATGCACACAACACATACATGCACATGCATAACATGCCTGTATAATATGTGTGCATACATAATGAAATTAAGGAAGGCAATAGGAAGGAGAGATAGAAACAAAGGAAATGAGAAAGAAAGAAGAGAGATGTAAAAGGCAAAAAGAGGAAAGCAAAAAGTACACCCGTAAATACACGCTAATACATACTGAAAACTTCTTGTAAGCTAATATCTGTAGGTTCTACAGCAATGCTGCTTTCCCTGCCAATAAGGTTCAAAGGCCTTACTATATTTTTTTTGCCACTGTTTCCTGGCTTATGGAAGTAAAGAATAGTAATGAAGAGAATTCCTTTTCTGCTAAAGTGGAGATCTTTGGCTTCCCTCTCAGCCTCATACCTGACAGGCTTCTGCCTGATCCCGTAGAGCCTGCATGCTGTTCCCAAATGCATTGAGGTCCACTAGGAAGGCTTCGTGCTTCTTCAACAGAGCCTGGATTGTGAGTGAATGATAATCAGAGGCCACAAAGGTGTACTAAATAACCAGGGGGCATTTTTACTCTTATTATGGGTTATGCCATTATCCTAACTCCGGTAGGAAACTAGTTTTTTGGCAGTAGTATAGACACTACTATAAAATTTGCTTTAAACTCTAAATTTGCAAGTGTCAAGAAAAGAAGAATTAAAACATGAATATCCATCTACTTAAAACAAAATGAAGTGAAAACTATACAACTGTCAGAGCTGAAACTGAATTCTGCTGGTAATGCCATTATATATGATTAAACATCAGCATAAATTTATATGCCTATTTAAATTATTTCCAGTGTTAAACATTTGTAGGATGTTTACTGACTTTCCCTAAGACAGTGTATACAACAAAGAAATAGATGCAACAGGTAATTGTGTCCTCTGAGGTTCATTGTCCCCCAACATATCTGTCTGCTTTTATTTCAATGAAGTAATTAAGGTTCTTACACCTTAAACCCACTGTTGGTCTGTGAAATTCTAAGACTTTTCTGGGAATTATAGGAGGGAACTGACACAGGGATGGGTCCCTAACAATGCCTTTTTTTTTATTTGATTTATAATCTCTAAGGAATGAATGGATCTCTATGGAATTAGAAAAATATATGAACATCTGGGAATTCTATCAACTCTGAGGGTATCCTAGTGGATAAGGGCCAAAGGTGATCCCTTATGAATCCCCAAATACTCTAAAAGAATCTTATCTCTTCTACAATCTAATCAAATGCTAAATTAATACATTGGTGCCACTTGGTTTAGACCAGACAAGGTTCCTCCTCAGACCCTCCTTACCCCAGCTGCTTCTTCATCAGCCCCATAGTTAGTGTTGTCTACTATTGGTTCCTTCTCTCTGATCCATGCATCTGCTTCATGTAGGTCAGCCAGGTACTGCTGGAACTGGACGTTGGCCTCGAGGTCTTTCTGCCGTCTTGCAGCACGAGCCTGAAGAGACTCCATATTCTCATTCAAACTCTTGACCCTCGAGGCTACATCTTCTGCAGCAAAGTGTCCTTTTGGGCAGTGACAGAAAAGGTTGTGTGACCCTCCCTAGCATCACCATACTGTAATCCATTTGGAAGAAAGAAAGGGGATGTGAGGATGTTACTGTATGTAGCTAATCACATTGACCTTCCGGGAACTGGAGCATTGTAAATGATGTCAAGGAGGGGTATGTGTGAGGTGGTGGGTTTGGTGACTTTGTCCATGACATATAGACCTGGAAACAGAATCCCTATGAGTGGCCATAGCTCACAGATCCCAAAACCTGAAGCTACAGATTTGCACTACTGTATTGTTAAAGAAATTTCTTCAGGTACAAAGGAAAATGGTGTAGGTGAAAATATCAATCTAGACCAAGGAATGAAGAACACTGAAAATGATAAATCCATGAGTAAACACAAAAGTTGTTTTCTTTTTTTCCACTCATTCCTCAGTCTCTTTCAAAGTCAACTGGTTGTTAAGGCAAAAGTTCTGAACATCATATTAAGCAAAAGAAGTATCTACAGGTGAGAGACCAGAATGAGGAGAGGTACTGAAACTACATAAAGTGAGCAACTTAGAGAAATGGGACTATTTACCACAAAGATAATAGGATGGGGAAACTAAGCCCTATCTTCACAAATCTGGAAGTTTCTACAAGCAAAGGAGCTGGGTTTGTTTTACGAACTCTGGGGCTTAGATTCTGAATTATGTTATGTAGACAGAGCCTCTCAGTGGTCATCATACTGGTGATCACTTTGGCTTTACAAAACGTAAGGACTGATTCACAAAATGAGCGACTTCTAGTCTTAGAACATACTGACAAAATCTGCATACCTGTTTGTCAGAAATGCCAAAAAGAAGTTTCTACATTGAGTGGGAAATAAAGCAAATATCCTTACATTTCTGTGAAGCCCTAAGATGGTGCAAATTTCTTCCCAGAGGTGATGACTGCCACCCTCACCTGAATCATACCTACCTTCCTCTACCATTTTGTTTCCCCTCTCTGTTATCACTCGGATGCGTGGCTCATGGCTGCCAATGTCAGCAAGAATGACTTGGTGTCTGTTTAGAAGATTCTTGGAGGCAATCAGGTCCTTGCCTACAGAGAAAAGAAATGTGAGCTTTGGGATTATCTTGCTTTAAAGAAGTAATACACTTCTCTTCTTTAGAACCTTTGTGTCTACATGTTCTTGCCTTTGAAGCTCTGATTATTGAATGGAATTCTTTAAATTTGTGCTGCCTGTCTGAATTAAGTGGTCCAGTCCTTAGCTCTTTGTAATGAGAAAATCCAATTCATTATTTTATAAAAGATAATGAAGAAATTCCTATTTTTCTTTGGAAGTAGATACAAAGGCATGATAACATCTTAGCTCAAATTTCCAATACCATGCAATTGATTTTATCTCAACATTTTATGGTGGGGAAAGCAAGATCTGCTACTTGCTAAATAGCATGAATTTCAGAAGGTTACTGAATCCTCCAATTTGTTTTGTTAACCTAAAACAGGTAACATTAGTGCTAACTTGGAAGCTTTCTTTATTAAAATTAGATATAACTTAAAAAGCTGTTCACATGAGGCCCACCATGAATAGCACTCAAGTGCCATCCATGATGACTTGTCTCCATCTCTAAGCTTGCACAGTCCCAGCAGTCTGTATCATCCTCCCTGTCTCCATCCAGGTCTACTTCCCCTTTCCCACCCAAACTTTCCTTCCCCATGCTTCCCATCCTGAATGCCATAGAACTTTCTATGTCCTTCCAATAGTCCTCAGTCTTTACTCTCCTAGCACATATTCCAGACTAACCTCTCTATTGCAATCATTGTCTACCTTTCAGAAGTGCTCTTCCATCATGCATGCAAAGTTGTCCTATATTTATATTTCCTTTTTTTTCTGTACCTTGATGCAAGTGTCCGAGCACCAAAACTGGAGAACTGATAGCTTTCACAGGGAAGGACAATAGGTACTTCTTTTTTTTTTTGTCACTTGACCCCTTTCATCCTCATAATGACTCATTTAGTTACAAAAGGGAGACACTGGCAAACTAAATAAAACACTTGGTGTTTTAATCTCCAATCAAAACTTCTCATTCAAGGACTTTTACAATAATGTAAGTATTTATCAAGGCAAGTAGCAAAAAGTTGAATGCTCTTTTTCTTCCCAGAGGTCCTACACTTGTGGTTCTGCCTACATGTGGACTTAGGAGGAGAATTTTTCAGTATGAAAATTTAGAAAATCTTATGAAGAACTGGACAAATGTCCCTGGCTCCAAGGGAAAGGAACTGAGAGCAAACTTCCCTCCCAAGACCACTATAATTGCTGGTCTCTTAAGACTCTGAAACTGGTTTCTCCTCTCAGTTCAGTCTGTCCAGGTGCCACTGACCTAGGTAGGTGGAAGTTGCAGAGGGCTCAGTCTCTTGGATCCAGGCTTCCTCATCCTCTGTGTCTCTGCAGATCTGCTGCAGGCGGAGGAGGTCAATGAGCTTCTTCTTGCGGACAGCCAGCGGCTCTTTCAGAGCATTGAATTGAGAAACCAGAGATTCCTGCCTGGCCCGAATGTCTCCAGCATCTGGATGGCCTGTTTCTTCAAAATATGCAGCCAAGTCTGTGATGGTATCTACCTGATCCTGAAACAGAAGAAAGAGGCTGGTTGTCAGGGAATTCCATCATTACCAGGAGGGGTTGGGGTTTGAGGTGAGGGGTTTGTCGGGACAATCAGTCCACAGAGGCACGGCTAGGATCCCTGACTAATTTAGTGAAATCAAGCAGGAAAGGTGACTACCTTTGAATCACTTCATCAGCTATGAATTATTTAAAGGAAAATAGCTATTTAAAGGAACCACATCTCATTTTTTGTAGAATGCACTACAGAAATCTGAGGATGCACTAAGGAACACTGAGAAATTTGAGATTACTTTTTTTTTTTGAAATGTGTACATGAATATAGTAAGACTTGTTTATAAAATTAGTAAGATGTAAGACTAGTTTATAACATTATGAAAGATTCAGGCACATGACATTATAATCTGGCATCTATTATTACTTACCATCTATTTATCTAAGAGTCGGTTGTGAGTTGATTTGCTTTGTTTGATTTTTCATGTACAAGGGAGATCATAAGGTGTTTGTCTTTCTCCATCTGAGGAGAAATTCCATGAACATAATCCCCTCAAAGTCAATTCATGCTGCAGTAAATGAAAGGATTTCATTCTTTTTACAGTTAAGTAGTCCTCTACTGTGTATATCTACATGTCACATCTTTACTGGGGTAAAATATGCTTGAAAATGTGTTTGGATGCTTTCCCATCTTGATTTTTTGGAAAGACTCAGTATTCTTTCCTTTTCCAAAATTTGACTGAATTCACTGGTGAAGCTGTCTGATTCTGGGCATTGTATTTTTTAGCAATTTTTAATTACCTATTTAATTTATTTACTCACGATCAGTCTAATTTTCCCCTATTGGGTCTTGGAATTTTGTGTTTCTAAAAATTTGTGCATTTTCAAAATCTAGATCACCCAATTTGTTGCCATAAAGATGTCTATAGTATTCTCATGAGTCAACTGAAAGTGGGTTTTCACTGAGTTCTCTAAAAACTTACATACCATATCTAAACTCAGGAAACTGACTGGAAAAAAATGAGTCTGGTGGAATGTCAGGAAGGTAACTGGGAATTGAGATCCTTGACAGCTGGATTTCAGTCCTAACCCTGTTAATATTCTTTGTGATGCCACAGAAGTTGCTTTATTTCTATGGGTTTTATCTCTCTTAATAACAAATTATGGGTTAAAGGTATTTCCAAGGTTTGAATCACAAAATGCTAGAACGGGAAGAGTCAACTTTATTCCAAATCCTGATTTTACAGGTGAGGATATAGAGATGTTAAGAGGCGAATAGATACACTGAACATCAGACTGGTATGTGGCAATGCTACAAATAAAACCCAGGTTTCTGGGTTGGGAGTACAGTCCTCTACTGAGAAGAGCACAATCTTCTACCAGCCATGGGGCTCTGACAGGAGCTGGTAGAGGGGGCACTGGGACAGGTACTAGGTCAACTGAAACTCTCAAAATGTTACATTTGATTGCCTTCTCTCTTTCTCTTTTGAAATATTGCCTGTTATAAGTGTACTCTGAGCACATTCTTCAACTGGCTACAGAGCTAGCAACAAACCTGATGAGCAGCCACAGCGGACTCCAGGAGGCCATGTTTGCGGAGTAAATTCTGCACATCAGCCAGGCCTTTCCCATAATCTTCAGAGGTGACCTGTCCTTCCACTTCCTCCAACCAGCGCTGCAAATCTTCTGCGTTATTTTCAAATTGCAACTGCTTGTTTGCCTCATGTAGCTGAGTCCCTGGGAGCAAACTTTGGTGTAAGACAGGTGCCATAACTGTTCTCTATTGCATAGTATTGTACCCTCCACCCATGAAAGGAACAACATAGTGTTTTGATATTGCAAAGGGAAAAATATATCTTTCTCATGAGATTATATTAAAAGCATGTTTAATTTATAGAATTCAAATGACATTGTTTTTGAATATGGCTGTGTTCTCAAAATACAGATAAGCATTAAGTTACAGTCTCTAGGGAGGTATCAGACTTGATTTGAATCATTTTGGATATTTTCATGTCATTTATTATTTTTTCTTCAGACCTCTTTTTCAAATTCTGACTCAAGCACTGTATTTTTCAAGAGAAGTATGAAACTTGGGGTCAGTTCAGTTTCAACTCTTTAAGTATCTTTTTATAAGTGTCTTTTTCAGAGATTTGCTAGCTGCCTCTTAATTCCTGCCCTTTAACACAAACCATACTCTACAGTTTTCTGTTCCAGAAAATGTCTTGACCATCCACACAGTTTTCAGTTAAATTCTGAATTCTGTGAACTTATAACAATTATTTGCTTTATTTCTGTGTTTCCTGAAGGTGGGAAACACTTTTATTATAAAGTACAAGTTGCATTTATTTTCTTAAACCCAAAATAAGGTTACATCCAATATATTCAGTGTATTAGATCTCTTTTATAACTCTGGGCAATCATGTCCATTGATGATAATCACAACAAGGGTAACACTGGTAAATGAATCTCACTATTTGCCTTAATTATGAGAATAAATTAATTTTTCAAGTGAGAGGTAAGGTTAAATTTAGAGATTATTTTAAATAGACATGGGGGATTTTTGAAGAGCTTTCAGATAGGAGAAAAAATAAGTTCCATTTATATGAATTGCATTGTAGGAACATCACATGTAGCACTGGCAATATTTTAATGCCCAAATTTAATAAAATGAGTCATAACTGCTTATCTATAGAACTCAAATATAATAGCTTAATTTAAGATCACAAATTTTAGGTGCATAGATTTTTAAGAGAAAGAAAAAAAGTGTGGAAGATAGACGTAATTTCAGTAAAAACCTACATACATGGAGAAATAATGAGATCATATAAGTACAGTGTGGTAATTTCAACTATTTACAATAGCCAGGATATGGAAACAACCCAAATGCCCCAAAATGGATGAATGGTTGAAAAATATGTGGCATTTTTACACAATGGAATATTATTCTACAACCAAAACTGACAAATATGAAGCACTTATGATAACATGGATGGACTTAGAAGGAATCATATTAGCAGAAATAAGTCAGGAGAAAAAAAACCCCAGAAACCATATGGTCTCATCTATAGATGGGATATAGAAATAACAAACAAAAGGCCAAGAAAAAAAATCAAAATAAGCTAACAACAGAACTGGGGCAAGAAGCTAGGGAGGAGAAATCAGGGAAGGGAGGAGCACAAGAAGATCCAGATGAAGGCTCACGGGTGATAAGGTGGAAGGAGAACCCTGGGGAATGCAATGGTGTAATATATATATACACACAAATATAAATTAAAATATATAAAATATATATAGACACACATATTTATACACACAAATATGTAAACAACAAAATGATTAATAAAAAAATCTTAACCAATACAGGATGACACAAGAAAGGAAGTGAGCAACATCCTTTCTCACACAGGTCACCAGTCAATGTCAGGGTGGAAAGACAGAAATGGTAGGTTGCAGAATTTAGGAATTAGCCTTTCATCAAACCTCTGCTACCAACCTTTCTGAGCTGTAGTCTCCAGTAATTCCTTCCAGAGGTTGGCAACCTCATTCACACGAGCTGCCACATTTTCAGAGGCATAGTGGTCCCTCTCAATCATCTCCTGACCAGTTTTCTCTAAGTTTTTTAGCAGATTCTCATTAGCTACCAATTCCTCTTCAAAGACTTGTTGCTTTTGAACCCGGCTCTTCAAGTTTTGTGTATCCTAAGGTGACAAAGGACGATAACAGGAAATAATTTGAAGAATGAGAAGCAGACATTTGAGGCATGGGAATAGTTGTCACTTTAAATTTAACTGATTGGATCTAAACAGCATCCCTGAAAGAGCTGTCCTAGTCCAAACACTGAACTGAGAGTGCTTAGGAAACTGTGGCAACCCTCTCTGTACACAATGCTTACTCGATAACCTGCAGGCATGGGTATTCAAAGTCTGTATGTACTTCTGCTGAAACTGACATGACCTGACTAGTCTAAGCATAACAACCCATATAAGCTTAACAATTGGTCAGAACTGTCACGAAAGATGAAAATTGCATCATTCCTGTCCTAAAACATGAAGCACCCATAGATTTATCCCATGTAGAGAAAATATGTTTATTCTACATATACTGGACCCACACTATTCTAAGGAATACAAACACACATTCCTGAGCTTCACAGTAAGGCAGAAAATTTGCTCATATTTCTATAAAAGTCGAATAACATGATCATAAGTACACATTTAAGACTAAGTTATATCTGGAAAAGTAAATATTGTGATGAGACATCAACAGAGCAATCAGAAGACTAAGCCTAGCCTTGATGATGTGCAAGTTTGTGAGTGCGTGTGTGTGAGTGAGTGAAAAACATGTTTTACTCAACCCCAAGGAAGAGAAATTCATGGTTCAGAGATAATTCCGGAACTTCCAAAAGACACACCAGCTAAAACAGAAGTGAGAGGAACTCAAGTCTAGGTTTATAGTCTACAGAATTCATGCTTCTAACATTTATGTTAAAGTGCCTTCTAAATAACTGGGTGACTCAATGTCTAAATTAGATCTCTCATTTCCTCATCTGTAAAATAAGGAGTTGCTCTTTTGTAGATACAAATTGTGTATGTCTTATTGCAGGTGACCTTTAGGCTGGTTTTGTAGGCCAAACAGCTGTCAATACATCTGATGAACACGGGGATCAGACACAGTGTTTTCTACTGAAGAGTGCAGAGGAGGTGGAAGAGGTAACAAAGGGACAATGAAGAGTAGCATTTCCTTCCCTATTTTGCTTAGGAGCTTTGGCTGTTGTTCCAGAGGGAAGAGATAAGGAACAGAGGGCAGAGGAAAAGCAGACCTGACTCTAGTTTTCACCAGATATGTGGTCTTAGGAATCACTGTCCTCCAAGACTGTCCCTTAATCTATAAAATGAGGTTCATTGTTGAATACCATGGTCCTACCAACTCCAAGACTAATTCTATAAAGTTGGGATGACTATATCTGGGGCTGGGAAACCCTTTCTACCTTGTAATCTTCATCATCTGCCAGTTTTTTCTTCTTATTGATCCAATTCTTTAGGTCATCTGAATCCTGATACAGTTGCTGCAGAAGTAATGAATCTTCCAGCAATCTACGTCGAATGGCAGCCCTTTCCCGGAGGGCATCCCGCCTGGCCAACAGCTGCAAAGACACAAGCAAACTCACTGTTAGCAGAACCAACTATGGAAACACAGGAATCATGGGCCACCTTGGTCACTATGATTCCAACACCTTCCCTGACCCCAGTATTCAGGGGCAGGCGAACACCTGGCCTTTTGGACATACCCCATCCCGGATAGCTGCAATGTTCTCGGAATCATAATGTTCATTGTCAATCAGTTTGGTTGCAGTCTTGTCCAAGGTCTGGAAAAAAAAATCATTTGTTTCCTTCAATGAGGACCTACCAAGGATCTGGATTTGGGTAGCTCTTTAAGAGGAAGCATGCTTATTTGGGAAGAGGATTAGTGTGTGGGTCATAAAATTTAGGTCCTAGTTCTGATTTCTGTTTTAACTTGTATTTTAAAATGTATACTCAGGAAAGCTGATTATCTTCTTCATGCCACCCTACTTTTTGAAGATAGGTTATAGCAAATAACTTCTCATGTCATGGAAAGATTAATATTTGATCCCATAAGAGGAAGATCTACTATTAAGGAAAAGGATATCTATTATTTAAAGATCTAGAAACCCTAGCAAGACCTAAATATAGATGTACTTGATGAGGAAATAAGTAAAAATTAAATTTTTGGTGATGATTCTATAAATATAGATCCAATAGTTTCCATTTCTGTTACAGGACAAAAAATTACTACAATCACTCACTTTATCGGAAAATATAAATGGTGTGAAATGTTGGAAAAACTTTGTAAACATGCTTTGTAGAATGAGAAATATGTTGGTAAAAGCAGGCATGATTATTTTTCTGGGTATTTTCTATTTTACGAATAGTCTGCCAATAATGGGGGTGATTTTGTCTAAAGACAGATATTACAGCAGATGATATGCACAAACGTGAAGCTGAGGCCCAACTAGGGCCCATTTCTTACTGTGATTTTCTCCTCCTGGGCAGTGAAGGCTTCTTCAAAGTCGTCATGCTTCTGAAGAAGGGCTTCCACACTGCCCAGGGAGTTTCCCAGGTCCTCATTGTCCAGGAAGGCCTGTGGAAAACAGCATGCCACACTGTAGGAATGTCTTGTGGGTTAAAAACATGCCCTTTGGAATATCTCCCAGGTAGGGACTGAGGAAAGAGACAAGGAAGTTGGAAAGCAAGATGCGGAGAAGCACAAAGCAGAATAGGGGATAGACACTAACATTAAGGAGGAGGAGTTTCAGATTTACTTGCCAAATATTTGTGCAATTTTAATACCTTTTTATCTGAGGCCATCCATCCAGAATTCTCCCACCAATACTGACACCAATTCTAATCTGGGTTCTCAAAACTGCCTCAAGAGGACCACTCACCTCTCCCAGGAAAGCTCTGGTAACCCCCACCTGACTCATTACAGTGCTTTCTTCCTGACTCTTAACAATATGATACTCATTCTGTTGCATGTGTTCGGTGGAGGCTAACGTCTCTGCTATGGAGAGAATCAACAGAGCAAGCATATGAATTAATTAGGGGCCGTAGTTTATACTATCCCAGGCCTCTGTCCATGAGGAAATTTTGAAAATCTTTACAGAACCAGGCTGTCCTCCTGGTTGGATTTTCAGTTCCAGAACAAGCTCTGGCTCTAGATGCGGTTGTGAGGGTGCCGGCAGTTGTCCAGGTGCTGAGGAAGGAGTGGATGAAATGGCTTCAAGATGAAATGGCTGAGGCCCCACCTACCTCCTGTCTACTCATCCAGCTGTCCACTTGCTCACTGTCACGGTAGAAGAGGTGCAAGTCCAAGCAATGCTCATACTGACGCTGACGCTCATCCCACAGTCCCAGGAGAGCTGCCCAGTTGTTGGCTAATATGGCCATCTGCGGAAAGGAAGAATAGCATGCCAAGAACACGATTACTTTACTATATCTTATATTTACTGAACATGTATTAAGGGCAAGGCATTTTGAAGGATATGAAAATGAACAGAAAGTGGACTTTTTTTCTTAGAGTTCCAACATCTATGTGAATAACTGTAGTGTAGGAAAAACTGGATGCCTGCCATCAAAGAGGCAAATCACACTTAAAATGTAAAAATAAATAAGATAAGATTAATTTTGATTAGAAAAACTAGAGTGTGGAAGTACAGGAGCTAGAGTATGAAATATTCAGGATGGAAAGGCTGAATGGGAGCAGGGCAGGATTGGAGGGCTGATGCCAGGAGCAGGTAATTACTTAAGTCACTGTTAGATCATACACGATGCTCCAGAGAAAAGGGCAGGACACAGAAAGACTAGATGTTTGTGTTCAAATTCATAGAGCACTTAAATGATCGACCAAGAAGTTTGCATTTTACTCTGAAGGCAAATAAGAACCAGGAAAGACAAAAGGCACCATTTGAAAGGCACATTCTGGGGAAGGAACCCACCTGGAGTTAACGGTGCCCATCCCAAAGTCCTGAGAGCGGACTGAGGCTCTCGCGGACAAAAGAGGCAGCTGCAAAGGGGACTCCGACCCTGCTGAGAGAAGCAGGTAGCCCACCCGCACCACCTGAGACAGGTAGGATACGCTCCCTACCTGGAGCAGACTGTGGCGTCTCCCGGCTGTTGTC
>PVHY01007445.1:6210-67472 GCA_004024945.1 Uropsilus gracilis
AAGAAGAAGAAGAAGAAGAAGAAGAAGAAGAAGAAGAAGAAGAAGAAGAAGAAGAAGAAGAAGAAGAAGAAGAAGAAGAAGAAGAAGAAGAAGAAGAAGAAACCACCCATTAAAAGTGCTGAAACACAAATAAGAGCACCAAGGAATGCTTGGCATAACTACACAAATTACAAAAGGCGGGACTTTTCTAAGGATATGGGAATTATATCTACCTTTTGGGAACAGAAGGTGGAATGGAAAGAAGAGAGCCTGGAACAGATAAGAAGAATAATCCCAAAGCAGAACTCTTCACACAGATTATCTAGCTCTCCTTGACAGGTTTACGAGCAGAGAAGGCATTTGGTCCTTAAGATAACGTTTACTTGGGAGGTTACAACAATGACGTCAAAGTTTACAGCAAACCGGGTGACCCTGAGAGCCGAAGGAGCCCTAGGACTGCGGCACAGAAAATACCCTGCGCGGGAAATCGCCCCTCCCCCTTCCATTCCCGGGGGATTGGAGTAGCATTGGAGTCGCTGACGCCATCCTTTCCCTCCTATGGCTTGCAGGGAGCATGCGCCTCCTTCCTCACTTCCTCTCAAGGAGGGAGCGAGTAAGGCTACGCCCTAAAGGAGCCGACCAGCTCCACGTCACAGGAACTTCAGCACCCACGGGGCGGACAGCGCTCTCCTCCACCTGAAGACCTGCTTCGCGAGCGTCCTGAACCTCTTCTAATCCCGCTGCTCGGGGCAGCGCCAATCTCCAAAGGCAAATTCTTTGCCACTCTCCCTCTCCGTACCCGCCCTCCTAGCTCTTCCTGTTTTTATGCCTCCTTTTCATTCATAACAAAAGCTACAGCTCCGAGAGCCGGGCGCCAGGCTGTTCCTGAGCCCAGAGTGAAAGAATGGGGTTCCTTTGGACCGGTGCTTGGATTCTGGTGTTGGTGATTCACAGCAGTCCAGTTCCAGCTTTCCCCAAACCCGGAGGCAGCCAAGGTACGCAGACGCTTTTCTTCCCGTTTACCTTTTATTTCGCCACGAAAAGGTAACGCTCAGTATATCCGTGAGCTGTAAATCACCTTGACTCATTTTCTGATCAAATCATATTGGCAAAGAAGTCAGTATGAATTTAGAGACAAACGCTAGATTACCCTTCACTGTTTAAATCATAGAGCAATAACTCGAATTGTTTTGAAAGGTCTTATTTTGAAAAGACGGCTTTTCTGCTTTTTAAACTAGCCTGTTTATGTCTTTTTTCTAGTTTTCTTACAACCTTCTCAGTATAGGAATATCTTATTCATAACGTGCTGAATTTGAAAGAGTTTTTAATGTAGCAATAATAATCCAAACAATGTCTACTGGAAAACAGCTGATAAGTCAAGTGTTAGAACTGTTAGATTTCCAGTCAGGAAAAAAAATGTGTAAATCTATTAATACAGAAAATGCATCAGGATAATAAACAAGGCAATGTTGATAACCCTTGTTATTGTATAATCTTGAAAATTTTTATTAAAGTAAATTTTTGCTTCATACTCACCAAAATTATTTCTCCTGATATTTCTTTTTCCTTATCTTGCAAGATTTTATTTTATGAGATATTGTCTTTCCAATGCATAATTAAATTTTATGTTTGTGTGCATTTATTCTAGACACACCTTTACATAATAGAGAATTAAGTGCAGAAAGACCTTTGAATGAACAGGTAGGTGAAAAGTAAGATTATAAATTTTATTCTTCTTATCTTTGTTACCCCTACTAAAGGTAATTGTGCTGTGACATTTTCCCCATTTTGAATTCACAACCTACAGTAGGTTAATAGTAGCTGACAATTAGAAAAGGAATTACAATTTTGGTAATTTCTATGTTCTTACAGTTAAAAATATAGAGTTTTGAATAATATATAGAGCTGACTTTATAATAATAACTCAGCTCACTCTATTGTAAGATTGCTTCATTTGTCAAAGATTTATCTTTTGCCAGTATTATAGAAGGGAATTAATATTATAAAGCCTCTGCCTTTATCTTATTTAATGCTTACAATAATGTTTTGAGATAGAAATTATCTACATTTCATAAACAAGAAAACTTAATCTGGGGATTGAAAGAATTTAACTGTCATATTTGGTAAGTAGTAGAACCATGATTTAACCAGGTCTCCTCCTGTTTCTCAGATTGCTGAAGCGGAAGTGGACAAGATTCAAAAAACATACACTCCAGGTAAACAGAAATTATACTGATGTTCATTTAAATGAGGTAGGCTATGAGGATCATAACTAAATGAATATGTTGGACTTGGGGACTTTTCTTCCAGAAAACAAGCAAGGTGAAAGCAATTATTCCCTTGTTGATAACTTGAACCTATTAAAGGCAATAACAGAAAAGGAACAAATTGAGAAAGGAAGACAATCTATAAGAAGCTCCTCATATGACAATAAATTAAATGTGGAAGATGTTGATTCAACCAAGAATCGAAGACTAATTGAGGATTATGATTCTACTAAGAGCGGCCTGGATCATAAATTTCAAGGTAAGGAGATGAGGGGAACAAACTTGCTAACTCTTTTTTTCCTAATTTGGAGTTTCCCACTATGGGTTAAGAGAAAACCCTATATTTTAAAAATATTTCTTATGCACTTATAATCTGTTATTAATTAGGTTTAAAATTGAGCTAAAATTCAAATTAGTAAATAATTTAAAATGTACAAAACCCCAACTCCACAGAAACCAAGGCTTTATTTTCTCTTGAAAGGTTTCATTGCTGATGTTTGAAAAAATACATCAATTATCTATATATTATTGAATTCACTCTAACTTCCATTATACTTTTACAATTATTACAAACAAAATGTCATAATTCTCAAAATAATTAAATTTAAAAAAATAATTAAGTAAATAAGATAACCCACCTAAAAGGTAAAATATCATTGCTTCTTTCCAGTATTCTCTTCCTACCTTTCATGCTTCTCTCTAGATCATTCTAACCTTTCCATGGCTTCAATTACCATCTATAACCCATATCCTCATGTCTCATATTACCACTTCAGATTCCCTACAGAGCTACAGAATTAGATATATGCCAGTTTACCTACATATCCATATTGAACTGAGGATATCTATTCACTTTAAAAGTCAGCTCTTTTAAAATATTATCTCATCCAACTTTTCAAGTCAAGTATCTAGGAATCAAATCTCTCTACTTCTCAAATTCTTACCCATCAGTATTATTAGTTTTGCTTCCTATGTTTATTTTATTTTTTTCTCTATGTCCAGTTACCATCATCTTTTTCCAAGTTCAAATCATGTCTCACTTGAACTAAAGCAAAATCTTCAATGAGTCTTTCAGCATTGTCTCTCTCTTTAGTTCATTTTAATGTAGCATCCACAGTGATCTTTTCAAGACAAAAAAATAGCATATCACTCTTTTGAGTAAAACCCACAGATAGATTCTCTTTTCTCTTGGGGAAAAAAATATCCTTCCCCAGTTCTATATGTACTCTTCCTGTATACATTTCTAGGTTCATCTAGTATACATGATCTAATAGAAACATTGTTCCTTCATGGCATTTAATGCAACTTGTAATTTTTATTGCTAAGTATACAATTTATCATTTAAGTCTTTCACATAAACTAAGCTGAGACCTTCACAAGAGCAGAAAGATTGTAGCCACAGTATCTGGATGCTCATGAATTCATCCCATGAACTGATGAATGAGTGAATGTACAAAGAATACATATGGTTTTAAGTAAACTGACATCCATAGGCATTAAAGAAAAGAGCTTGTTTTTCTATTCTGAGGACTAGTGCTTAAGAGTAACACAGATTTTCCTACATGCTTTTATATTGTTCCATGGTCCTGAGGAAATTACACCAATTATCTTCACCGGAAGACAAATAATAATTAAATTTGACTTTCATGTTCTCTCATAACCTAAGGAGAAGTATATATGTATGTATGTAGGGGATAAGATAGATGGTTTATATTTTGACACATTTCACATTGCATATACTCAGGAAAATTTGAGTATTTTTAGTTAAACTAGTAGAGACACAGATTTATTGCTGATCTGACCACTAACACTAACAACTTATATTCACATTAGTCAATATCTTATTGCCATCCCAAATAGGTTGAAAAGCACTGAGTGCTAATCCTCATGGCTCTAGCTTTAGTCTATATTCTAGGGGTCATTTTAAGTTCACTTAAAATGAAGATGGGAAAAAATGACTTATAAGTGACTTATTGGTTCCCTTGAAATCCTGGAACCAGAAGTTTTAGGACCAGAAAGGTGATAAGAACCTCAGAGGCATGAAGACATAATCCCAGAAAGGAGAACGAGGGAACCTAATTTTTGCAGTGTGTTTCTCCAGAAACCTTGAGGGAAGCTTCCAAATGGGTGTGTGCTTTAGGGCCTGTTATTTCTCCTTTCCAGTGTTTTCTGTGTTTGTGACTCAGTTTTTCCAATTTACTTTTCTGAAGTAATGTTTTGGGTCTCCTGTGTGCATTCACCGGTGAATATTCATGGAGCAGTTACTATATGTTAAGCTATGGACAAGATAATAAGCTTTGTTTAGTGAGGGAATATGCCTAAGCTACTTATTACTTTATTTCCAATTCTGGCCCATTTAAGATTTTAATAAAAATGTCTTAAACAAATTAATGTCAGATTTGGCATTAGATGTTGATGATTCAAAACATAAATGGGCAGATAATGACTTGGGGTATTGCCCTTTCACATCCACTTCAAATATTGTAGCTGTTTTTAAAGTTTTAAATGTTGAACCCAGATTTGACTTCCCTCTGAAGGTCTGTTCAGGAGGGTGAAATAATCCATGAGCAATAAAGAAGTCATTCTGAATAATTCTGCAATTTAGGGGAGCAGGGGTAACCAATGGAAGGTAAGAAGCCACACCCAAGTGTTCATTCACTAACCCCATTCAGCAAAACTCTACCAGGGAGGTGCAAGTTCTTGGCTCAATGCAGCACAGCCATTTTCAACAAAATGGAAGGAATTAGAGTTTGAACAATATAAAAAGAGAAACACTGGATAGTTACATAGCAGACAATTCACTAATGTAAAAACCTTTTCAAAAACTAGTGGGCATCAATAAATATCCTGAGGGCTCTGAGGTTAAGAAGGAGGAGGGATGGGAAGGGACAAAGAGATATATGGAATTGGAGTGAGGGGGGATAGGAAAAAAATACAGCAGTGCAGCTGAGGAGAGAGGCTATTTTTTTTCAGTGTTGTTAATGCCTTGCCTGTTGTGAAGTAAATGAACTGAAAATGGTCAACTCAGTTATTTTCCAGCTTTAGCAGGCAACCAATAGTCTTCCTTTTTCATATTCTGAGGGATAAGTGGGAAGGATAATAAATTCTCCACCTCTGCAGAGACTCAGTTTCTGTTCCATATATTTCCAAGAGTCTGACTTGTAGCCACCAATGGAAAGCTCAAAAGTGAATGATAGGGAGTCTTTATTCCTAAAGAAAAAAGAAGAAAGGAAAAAAGGATGATGAACCAGATTTCCAGTCAGCAGGGAGGGAAACTAATTTTATGGGGTTTTTATTAAGGGCTTTTCTGCTCATTAGTCATTCTGGTACATAGGGCTTCAAGCTAAAAGGTATAACAGCTTATGGCTTGGCCAACAGCTCAGCAAAAAGACATTGTCATAAAACCTCCAGTTCTCCATATAATCACCCTTTTCATTTTCCTAAGCTTCTTTCCAAACAAGAAGATAACCTGACACTATATTTGCATCCATTTTCCTAGAATCTGGAAGAAAGGTTATGGAGGAACTTCTTTGTTTCAATACCTCAAAATCATGTATGAAAGGGACAGAATCAGAATAGAAACACTAGGTTATTCTTTCTATGAGTGGATATGACCAGCATTATCAAGCTAGAATTTGGTCAGAGATTTAGTGTCTTTTTTTTCTAACAGTTCCTTTATTTTAGGTATAAGTCTACTCTCCATAACAATAATAGTGTATTATTTTTCATGTGGTACTTTACAATTTAAAAGGTGCTTTTATATCTTATTTCATCTGATGCTTATAATCCCATGAAATATATCATCTCACTAACTTCCTTTACAGTGGTCCAAGAATATATACATAGCAAAAGATTTATCAATAGGGCTAAAATTCTTATCTTTCCAGTCTGTCTGGAGGTGACAGGGAGAGTTCAGTGCTTGCAAACTTGCACATATTAACATACTGCTCAGTGTGGTATACATTCAAAAAGATCAGGTGTCTGGCTGGCTAGGCGGGTGTCCCCTTCCTCCCTCACCACTCCATGTGCATCCCTCCAGAAGCTTGGCCCTCGGTGGAAGAGGACTGCTTTCCCCGAATAGAGACAGACCGTTCTTAGGTCGAGGGTATACGAGTAGCTGCGCTCCCCTGCTAGAACCTCCAAACAAGCTCTCAAAAAGATCAGGTGATTCCTGATGTTCTCCTTAGATGTTGTATACGCCTACCTTGCCACCTATCCCACTGTCTTCTCCCTTTCCCTCAGCATGAGCCCTTGCTTTAGTCTCAAGTAGTATTGCCAAATGTATACTCAGCAAAGCCAAGGAGACAGATTTGCAAGCTTCTCTGCAAAGATATACATATTACTTCATGCAAATCTGTTGTCACATTTTAAGTTTAAATTCCAGGCATATAAAATGAGACTTAGTCTCTGAAGAACTTGTCACATTAAACTGCTTTATATAAAGGTTCTCTGACTTAAGTTCAGTTAGAGATAAATATTTATGACAGGTAAATCATAAAATCTTCAGTATATACTCTGATGCTGGGTGTGAGGAAAGAGACAGGTTCCCCTTAGTCTAGTGATTTAACAGCGAAGGTACAAGTGTGGTTATCAGCAGTGTACTCCTTGTGTGGAAATGGAAATCAAAGATAAAATAAACATAAAATACATAGAAGTTGCTTTGAACAATATGGCATGTGACAGCATAGCATACCATAAAAAGAAAGGCATAGTATTATTTGTATTATTAGTGATAATGCAAAATAGACCTTTTGTGTTATCTTCAGTTCTTAGTCTTATAGCCACATAAGAAATTTTCAAAATTTCCTTTATTATTATTAACTTGAAGTTAATTTCATCGAAGAGTTTATGTGGACCAAGCATTGCCATAAATAAATTCCAAAACATACTTGACTCTACAAGAATACAGACAGTTTAAAAATATGATCCATCATGTGAAATTATTACTCTGTCTAGATGATCCAGATGGTCTTCATCAACTGGATGGAACTCCTCTAACTGCTGAAGACATTGTCCAGAAAATTGCTACCAGGATTTATGAGGAAAATGACAGAGGAGTGTTTGACAAGATTGTTTCTAAACTGCTGAATCTTGGTTTGGTAAGTTGTGTGCATAAAAATAAACCACGCTCTTAGTAGAATTTAAAAAGCCCACTGGCTAAGAAGCTGAACCACTTGATTCAAGCAGTCAGATGTTTATAATGCATCTACTTTGGACAAGACATCATTCTGTTTCCTTGTCTGATAAGTAGGGTGCTAAATTTGTGAACTTTCAAAAATATGAGAGCTTGTTTGGAGGTTCTAGCAGGGGAGCGCACCTACTCTTATACCCTCGACCGAAGAACGGTCCGTCTCTAGTTGGGGAAGGCCGTCCTCTTCTACCAAGCGTGCAGCTTTGGGAGGGACGCACATGGAGCGGTGAGGGAGGAAGGGGACACCCACCGAGCCAGCCAGATTAGCCAAATCAACCCTGGCGATCAATGGGGTGACAGATGTCACAGCCAGATCACCCTCACATCCTGTGAACTTTCAAAAATAAAGGACCAACTCTTATGGTGTTTCTCAAAGTGAGTGCTCTAAGGGTTCTCAGACTAGATTGACCCTAAAGGGTAACCAAAGTATTGGAAGTGACTCTTATGACCAGCATGTAGCAGAGGCATAAACAAGGGTTCTTCGGAGGGATGGAGTAGAAATTTCTCTCACTTTCTGAAAATATATTTTCGATTACAGAAGTTAGTCTAGGTTTTGTTTTGTTTTGTTTGCCAAAAAATGTAAATAATAGTCATGTATGTTTTGATCCTTTATAATAGATCACAGAAAGTCAGGCACACACACTGGAAGATGAAGTGGCAGAGGTCTTACAAAAACTGATCTCAAAGGAAGCCAACAATTATGAGGAAGAACCCAATGAACCTACAATCAGGACTGAGAGTCAGGTTGGAAAAATATCAGAGAAAGTGGTATGTATATATGATTGTATATGCATGTTATATATATGTATACATGTGCATGGATGTATGTATGCTTGTATTTGTATAGAATTAGACTATATACAATTAACACGTATTGGGTGTTAAAGAATACTAGAGGTATTTTTAACCCACTTAAAATATATATTTGTGAAATACCAGTGAGTTAAAAATTGTAAATCAACTATTCTTTGAAAATAAAAGATACATGTTATATAGTAAAGGTTACATCTTATAGCCACAGTAAAATAATACATAAAATTAAGCAAAAATGGTTATTTTGTATAATAACTATTTACATAACCCCAACAACCTAGAAACAATATTTTGCAACTGTTTTGGTACCCAGCTGCTACTCACAGAGGACATTATTATCTGCCCCAAAACTCTGAAAAACAAAAAGAAATATGGGGTTGATTTGTTACTCAGTGTTTATAGTCCCCCTTCCCAGTTGATTGGCACTACCTCTCTGTTCTCCCCTGTGCTCTTCTATCAGCTTCTTCCTTGTTTCATTGGTTTGAGGTTCATCTTTTGCTTGGCTAGTCATACATCCCTTCCCTTTGCTGAATCCTGTCTCTATTTTTTTCCTTGGCATGAACCAAGCTACTGAGATCTTTCTTCCCTCCTTGAATTCTCTTTAAAACTAGCTGGAGCTCATCATAGGAAGAATATTAAGCTCCTCACCTCTCTTTTGGTTTCCTTCCCCAGAACACCCAGTTGCTGTGATTCCTCATCCATTCCAACATCCTATCCTAAGCACAAGAAGAAAGTGTCCACATACTTATGGGTCTGTTTTAGAGAAAGCTAGAAAACAGAAATTGGGTTTGGATGTTTTTTACTAAATAGTTAAAAATTCTACTTTGCTATCCTGACTTTCAATCTCTACCAGTTTCTACTTTTTGAAATAACATTTGAGGATCCACCCACTATAAGAAAAACAACTTTTAGACTTATCAAAGACTCCTGAATTTCACTTAAGTTTATCAGTCTGAGTTGAAATAGACATAACTATTTCATGATCATTTCCACCATGCGCTTTTTTTGCCCATCTCAAAAATGTCCATATGCTTGACCTATTCAGTTGTGTTATCTTAATACACAGTTGATTGAAATACAAATTAAAATGCTCTCAATAAATATTTATTGAGGTATCAACTATGCACCAATGGCTGGAGATACAATACCACCTATTTTAAAAAATATAATCCCCTTTCTGCTGGAACTGCCATCTTAGAGTAAGTCACCAAAATGACCAACACAAAGGGAAAGAGGAGAGACAACCACTATATGTTTTTTAGGCCTTTTAGAAAACATGGAATTGATCATTTGGCCACTAACATGTGAATCTACAAGAAAGGTAACATTGCAGATATCAAGGGCTTGGGCACAGTTCAAAAAGGAATGCCCTGCAAAATGGATGAGTGTATAATGTTACCCAGCATGCAGTGGGCATTGTTGTAAACAAACAAGTAAAGGACAAGATTTTTGCAAAGAGATGAATGTTGGTGTTGAACACATTAAGCACTCTAAGAGCCAAGACAGTTTCCTGAAATGTGTGGAAGAAAAAATCAGAAAAAAAAGAAGGAAGTCAAAGAGAAAGTTTCAGCTGAAGCACCAGCCTGCTCCACCTAGAGAAGCACACTTTGTGAGGACCGATGAAAAGGAGCCTGAGCTACTGCAACCCATTCCCTATGAATTCATGGCATGATAGATGTGGGGAAAAAAATAAAAGTCTTTGGACTACTAAATAAATAAATAAATAAAAAGACATAATCCCTGCTCTCACAAAGCTTACGGTCTAATAGGAGAGGCAGCTGGCTTTCAAATGGTTTTGTATTTTAATTGCAAATACACTAAGTGCTCTGAAAAAAGAAGGGTGGTTCTATGAAAGCTCAAAAATAAGGAAACTCTCCTGTGCTTAGATGCAGGGGAGACTTTTCTGAGGAAGTGATTAGAGCCAAAAACGGAAGACTGAACGGGGGTTAACTTGTGAGCACCAGAGGCAGTTTGTAGAGGAGGTGTGGATTATGCAAGCAGCTGAAACAAGCCCAGTGTAGCTGCCACATAGAAAGAAATGAGACTGGGGAGGTGAACCCAGGGCAGACCAAGCAGGGGCTTATCAGCCATATATGGAGTCTTTAAGAGCAGTGGAAAAACACTGAAATGTTCAGAGCAAAGGAGTTACTTGATCAGTTTTTAAAAGGTAGCAGCATGAAAAATGCAGCTTTGGGACTAGATTGGGGGTGATACACTGGTTTAAACTGAGAGATGAAGGTAATATGGAATAGAGTGGGTTACTGAAGAGAGAGAAATGAACAAATATGGAATTGATTTGGAAAGTAAGGGCCAAGAAGGCTTCTGATGGGTTGGATGGGGGAAAATACTGAGGGAGAGGAAAGCTTGTGGATGTCTGTCTAGCCCAAGAAATGGATAATGGATCATTAAGATAAAGACTGGACACAGATCAGGTCTGGAAGAATTTATGTATCCTCCAGACAGCCCCTAAATTATCACTCAGAAATCTCCAAGGTTCTGACCTTTTCGTGTGACTGCGTGCCCACATGTCAAAAAAAGGGTTTGATTCAGGAGGAGCTTGTGAAGGAAAAAGGTATTCTTGTGCTTCCCGTTCTATAGGACCATAGATGAAAGACTCAAGCTTGAGTGCTATTATTCTAACAAATATTTGCTTTTTATTGATTCTCCCTCCCCTTGGAGACTCCAATGGCTGCAATTCAAGATGATTTTACTAATGGAGAAAATGATGAAACAGTATCCAACACGGTCACCTTGACGAATGGCTTAGAAAGGAGAACTAAAAACTACAATGAAGATAATTTTGAGGAACTCCAATATTTCCCAAATTTCTATGCACTACTGAAAAGTATTGATTCAGGTAAGCACTTGTACTTTCTGAATGGGTGGAACAGGATCAGTAATTCCAGGAAATGTGTGGGTGGTTTTTTTCTTCCTGTTTTCAGTTTCCACATGCAATCCTCAATGACATATATTGTGGTCTCAGGAAAACAGTTCATACTGATTTGTTCAAAAGAAGTGTGCTAGTCATGGAAATATTTAGGAAAGGACAAAGAGGAAGGGTGGAGTTCCTGGATAATTTCATTTTCTTGATAACAGTAGGTTTATTTATTTGTTCAGCAAACATTTATTGAACATGTGCTGTGTTCACGGTGTGTAAGCAGACCTTGCACAGATGTGGAGATGAATCATGTTCCTGACCTGACCTGGTTCAACCTGAATTCTTATTGCAGATATTTAAGGTTTTATTCATCCTCCTGCATAACTAGGAACAGTGTGGAATATATTTTATCATTTTTGTGGAACATAATTTATCAGTTTTCAAAAAATTCTGAATTTTTAGACATTTGCAACTTCAGTCTTCAACTGAGTTATAGTGAATTAAATTTTGAACTAGAGGAAGACAGAGGGCCAAAACACTTTTGGGCAATGATTTGCTATTAAAAAACAAAAATCTTTCACTCTGTCTTGCTCTTTTACTATTCTCTGTGCACAGAAATAAGGTAACTCAAGATTTCAACTCGTGTTTATTTTTGGTTAATTTTCTAAGAGGCTAACAATGGGCAAATTTTCTTTTATTATATAGGTAGATGCCCTTTCTTTATTCAAAGACTCAGTCACAGATTTAATATTTGTCATAAAGATTTCTGTAAGTGTAAACTGTTTTCCCCAAACCTGACTTTATGACTTTAGCATGAGCTTTCATTTCTGAAGAATATTCTTTGTCCTTTAATTTCAGCCACTGGTCTCTGTGCTGGTCAGTGTAGGGTTTATTACTGAGGATTTGTTCTGAGCCACCTTGCCCCTTCAGCTGGCTGTAGCCCAACTCAGAACCTCCGTCATCTTGGCAACTCACACATCAGTGAAAATTATCAGCATGATACAAAACACCTACATGGATGTGACTTTGAAAAAATAATATGGAGGCTAAAGTTTTTATTTTCCAGCCCTTTTTTCCCAGTGTCTCTCCCCCATATCTCTTCTTTCACTTCTCATCTCTTCCAATCTTGTGATTTGTGTGGTATTTTTAAGACTCTGCTATATAGATTGTTACTTATTTTTTCAGTCTTCCCATTTCTTTAGTCTTCCATTTCTTTCACCTAATTCTTTGTATAGCATTTTAGTTTAAATACTTACAGTGAAGCCTCTGATAATTTTCATCTTTCTTACCCAAAGTCTGAAACAACTGAGAAATAATGAAGCAAGTAGAATGCCAAAATATCTCTGATGCTGATGAAGACTGGGTTGTAAAATATAGCGAGTGTGAATGCCAACAAGGAGTTTACTCACACCCTGTTCCTCAGTCTTGCTTTTCTAATAGTCAGACCGAAGGATTGTCTGAGTTTGGTTGAGTCTGGGATCTGAACAGGCATTTGGCTCAGGTCCCTGCTTTCCACTATTCCCAGGCAGCAGAAGGAAAAGGATTCCAAATCCCCATCAATAGGAAATGTAAACTGATGGTCATCGCCTACCAATTCTGTGGAAAGGCTGGAAAGTCTAAAGTATTTAAAGAACGTACTTCATGGCAGCTGAAAGAGTAAAAAAAAATTCATTTTCTTCTATCATAGTTTTTCTTTTCTTCAAAAATGAAAATAGGTTCTGATTTTAGAGTTTATGTATCTTTTAAATTATTATGGAATCAACAGCCTTGTTCTATCAAGATGTAGAACAGTGCATCAAATATGAAGAGTTCCCAAAAGACTGTTGCTTACTGAGAATAGGAGTTGAGGGAAGAAAATATTATTTTTACTATTTACTTTTGTGCTGCTGGAATAGTTTTACTATGTGCATATTTTTCTACCAATCAAATAAAGCTTAGGAATAAATATATACTACCATTTAAACAACCTTATATTTAAAAAAAGATACATGTGTGTTCTTATTTTCAAATATCAAGCTTGATTGATGAGAACAGATTTTTCCTACCTTCAAACTATATAGTTTAAGTGAGAAGTGTTTAAATTACCAATCTTCTAAATTTCCTTTTCACTTCTTACTATCTCAGGTTGCAAATTGTCTCTTTATCATTTACCCTATTAGTAAGATATTTTAGGTTCAAGTAAATCTTATTGAAGAAGTTATTATTGCCAATTTCTTAAATAGTTCAGTATAACTGCATATTGTCCTGTATCCCTAATTAAATCATAAGATTCTGTGAATTGAATTTATGTGCTTTTAACTGTGTTTTAAGAAATAGTTCCGTAAGATGTTGTCCCCTGCATGAGTTTACATTGAAAGATGAAGCTATGCTTGACAAGTTTTGAAAAAGTTATATTTTTTCTTTTGTACAGAAAAAGAAGCAAAAGAGAAAGAAACATTGATTACTATCATGAAAACGCTGATTGACTTCGTGAAGATGATGGTAAAGTATGGCACAATATCTCCAGAAGAAGGTGTTTCCTACCTTGGTGAGATTTCTCCTCTGTTTTCACTGTGTTCAAAGTGAATTAGGGGTTGAAAATAATTGAAAATAGTTACCTTGCTAATATGATCACTTATGCCAAAATAGCCTGAATTTATGCCAAAATTCCCCAGCTTGGTAATACACAAATACAATTAACCTGAATTTTTTAATTCTTTACCTTTATAAATATAGCTCAAGCACAGACATTTCACATTTATTATATTTTCTCACCATCTCCATGAAGGCAAGTTAATTAAAATTAGAATATTTTTTCAATTATGTCTGACTAGTTAAAACTAAATGAGTCTTAATTTAACTAGTGAGGCGTGTGTGGCCAGGAGGACAGCCTGTAGGGGTCTGAACATTAGAAACCCTGCTTCCTGAGCCTGGCACAGAGCCGCTGACCGTGGTGCTGTTCATTAAATACTGAAGAATCTTGACTGTGATTGGGGCCAATAAGCTATAGCTTATTTTTGTAAAGCTCACAAGCTAAGAATGGCTTTTATGTTTTTGAATGACTAAAAAGTACCAAAAGAAGACTAGTATTTTGTGACACGAGAAAACTGTGGAAGATTCAAGTGTTAGTGTCCATAAATGAAGTCTCACTGAAACATTTGTTTTAGTGTTGTCTGGAGTTGCTTTTGTGTTACAACAGCAAAGCTGAGTAGTAATTGCTACAGAGACCATATGGCTTACAGTCAAAGATATTACCTTCTGGTCTTTCACAGAAAAACTTGCCATCCCCTGATTCCTTGAATCATATACATATAAGTTTGGATGTTCTTTGATTCTGGATGTAGGTTGTTTTTTAAAAAGAAGAAATCCCATTTTTGCACTTGGTTTAGTTAACCAACAAATGCCATTCAGCTCTGATAATCTTTTGTCACTATGACCTCACATCCTTATTCAGATCTTTGGTGATGGAGAATTAAACAGAAAAGAAAATCTTGTAGGACAGAATAATCCAGAATTATGCGGCATGAATTCCATTTTTTTCTATATGAAAAGAGTTTTACTCTTTCTTTTTTTCTGATTATAAAAGCATTATTTCAAAGTCAATTAATGCAAAAAGATGTTTAAAAGGAAATGAAAATTCATCAATGATACCAGTACCTAGGCAATATCCTGGTTTATAGCTTTCCAGAAGTTTTTCTGTGTGTGTGTGTGTGTGTGTGTGTGTGTGTGTGTGTGTGTGAGACCTGAGTACATTTATAATGTGTCTTCAGTAACAAATAGTGGTTTCATGTTGCACACAGTACTTTGTGACCTTTCCTAACTTAAAAGTAGATGAAACTCATTGTTTGAAATCATTATTTTATATCAATACCCTCAACTCAGAAATTCCACACTAAAGTAATTTAGCCTATGGAAATAAAGTTATCAAAAGTCTTATGTATAAGGCAAATATTCCCATTGCTAGTTATATTTGTGCTGTCCAACTTTTATATGTTGGACCACCTATGATATTTGGTTACTTAAATTAAAAGAAATTAGAATTCAGCAAAATTAAAAATCCAGTTTCTCAGTTGCACTAGGTACAATTCAAGCGGACAATCACCATATGTACCTGGTGGTTACCAAACTGAACAGCACAGAATGAGTTCTATAATTGTAGAAAGTTCTATTGAATAGTTTAGGTTTTAGTAACAACATAATAGAAATACCTTCGATACTCCACAAGAGAAGACTATCTAAAATAAATTGCCTATTCCTATTAAGGAATATTAAATGTTATTTTTAAATGTTTGTGTCTTTAATAGCTTTATTTATATATATATATATCACATAGGCAATGTAAGCTTTGTTTATAAAGACTAATGATGGGAAGAATATTCATGATATACTATTAAATGCTTAGAGCTATTTAGAAAATGATCTCAATCTTGGTGTTAAAATGAATCTATATAAAGAAAGTCGGGAGTAAATGTACTAAAACATCATCTAAACAGGTTTTGTTTTGTTTTGTTTTTGAGACTAAGTCTCGCTATTTTTGCCCATGGAACTGCAGGCTTACATTGCCAGGGGTACCACTGACCCCCAGTCTCAGCTTCCCAGGCAGCTGGGATTACAGGCGCGCCACCACGCCCAGCTATTTTTTTGGAACTAGGTCTCCCTACGTTGCCCCGCACGGAACTCGAACCGCGATCCCTGGTCCCCGAGGCGGCTTCCTAGGCTGCCACTTACAGGCATGCGCCACCATGCCTGGCCTTAGACAGGTGTTTTTCCTCTATATTTTTTCATATGTGTATGAATGGGAAAACAGCAAGAAAGTCAATTAGAGGATTTTTCCATTTAAGCAACTGGTTTTTTAAGCAATTGATTTTTTTCCACTACCATGAGCAATCACACTCAGACTCTTGAAGACTCAGGGTCCACCATAGATAGAAGAGAGAGGATTGATCAGCCTCCTCTTCTTCTCAGAGGATGACAAAAAATAATCATTCTCCCACCTTTTTCTTCTTCCTACTGTGCCAGCTGACTACAAAAGTTGAAGTCATGAATGCTATTCGAAGAAGAAAATAGAATGCTTCCCATAATAGAATATACTTATATTCTTTACAAACACAGAATGGGACACAGTGAAAGAGGAGTTTACCTGGGGAAAGATAATGCAAAGCAATAATGGAATTTTTGTATACTAATTACAAAGAAATGCTTGCTTGCAAACAGCAAAAAAAAAAAAAAGCCTGTTCTTTTATTGAGATGGATATGTGCATAAAAATAGTGTGGATTCTAACTTATCATCTACCTTGAGGTGGTCACAGTCTCAGCTCTTGTCTAGTAACAATTACATGATGGTACTCTACAAGGCACAATTAAAACAAAGCCATGGAAACAGATTTCAGGGTGATATGAGTAGGGGAAATGCTCACCCATAAAACTACCTAACATAATAACATAATGGAGGTGTTAACTAATGCTGTGTTGGGACATTGCACACATAAACTTATACAATGTTTTATCTCATAAGAAATGTTTTTTTAAGGACTAACAATAGTACTGGTTACCTCATAAATGAAAAAGAACTCTCGATGACAGAAATTCAAGTGTTTTTCTTGTGAAAAGTGGAAAGTGTTTGGTACTGTAACTGAAGAGGCCAAGGGTGGGAGTAGTCTGGCTTCAGGTTTGTTTAGTCCACCAACAGTGTGAGGAATTTCTCTCCCCATCTCACAACTCTGATTTTCTTTTCTTTTCTTTTTAAAGACTAGGTCTTGCTATTTTTGCCTGTGGAACTGCAGGCTCACGTAGCCTGTGGTACCACAGACTCAAGCAATCCCTAGCCTCAGCTTCCCAGTTAGCTGGGATTACAGGCGCACGCCACTACGCCCAGCTATTTTTTGGGACTAGGTCTCACTCTGAGCAAGACTCGAACCACAATCTCTAGCCCCAGCCACTTCATAGGCTGAAGCTTACAGGCACGTGCCACAGTGTCCGGCTCACAGTACAGCAATCTTAGCAGGAAGAGGGCCTCTTTGCCCCAGATTCCCACTACTGAATATTACTGGTTGGACTTGGAGAATGTGCTTCACACCAAACTAATCATGATACCCCCAAGGAGCCAGGCTTGAGTTTTTCAACTACCCCTGGGGCCAAATGTGCTGTCACGGCCTGGGTGAGAGTATAGTTACCAGAAGTGTTGAGTATACCACGGCATAGGCCCCAGCCATTGTTTAGCAGTGACTACAGAGACACGGAAGGGACTTCTGTATTAACTGAGCAGGATGCTGAGGTTGAGAATCTCAAATAGATTGACTGGCCATCCTGAACGACTATAATTTATAAAAACAAAATCCATGTTAAAGATTCTTACTAGCAGAGTTAATATGGTAGAATTACTATTGTGATACTTCTGGTAAGATTTGAACATTTTTAGTAAAAGTTTGATATCATCTTTCAGGAAACAAAATATTTCTTCCTCTCTTTCTTCTAGAAAACTTGGATGAAACAATTGCTCTCCAGACCAAGAATAAGCTAGAAAAAAATGTTACTGACAATAAAAGCAAGCTTTTCCCAGGTATGTTTCCCCCCCTGGCTCTTAGTTCAATAATCCTTTTGAACGGTAAACAGTGAACTTCAACAAACACTAATACAAAATTATAATTTCAAAATTTTTTGTCTGAAAATAGAATTAGTATCTAAAACCTTGGCTAATTTTGTGGCACGGAAAATTTGATACCTGAAAAGAAACGTAGGTCTTTATTAAAGCTTTTTTGGGGGGAGGCGGGGAAAGGGCTACATCACAAAATTGAGCAATCTTTCCTTAAGTTCTCTAGTATCTTTACTTCTACCTAGGCCACCACTTTTCCAGACTCTTGTATTGGTCATTGTCCAATCTCCACTGTCCTCTCACCTTCTCCTCCTGGGTCTTCCCTGGCATAGTCTGTGCCCTGATGTAGTGTGCTACAGGCTCTCCTTCTCTAAGTCTCTTCATTTACATGTCCCCCCAAACCCTACCCAGCACAGAAAATACCACAGCTTTGAGCTGTGCAAAGCCTTTTGTGTAATGAAGCAATAACTAAGTTCTTTTTTCTTTCCTATTTTTTATAGTAATAAATCTTTTATTGGAAAAAGTTTGTTACATTGAAATTATAGTACAGGGATGTACTATAATCGTGCTCAAGGGTTTGCCCACTTTAAGATTTACAATGTTTTAAATCAGCATAGGGTTACTGGAAGGAAATATGACTACTCTAAAATCAGAAGCAAGCATTATCCTTTCTTGGCAACAAAAGTCCCATTCTCTTCTTTGGGTTGAAGTAACTAGAGGTAAAAGAGAGCATGAGACAGAGAGAAGTTCTGCCACAGATCCCAAACTCTTCGGTGCTATTATGATTAATAGACTGCTTTTCAAATATACAACATTGAGGAGAAACGTGACAACTGCAGAGTTATTTCCATTTAGAATCAAGATTTAAAGTTACTTTGGGACCTACATAGCCTACTTGATTGCTAACATTGATTAAAGGAAAATAAATCTATGTTAATGACATATTGCGGCAGAAAGAAAAGAGCACTAAAATACATCTGGAAAGCTGGAGGGCTGGCCTAGCTCTTTTACTAACTCAGTGCATGATCTCAGTCACAAGCCTCCCCTCTCTGGGCCTTGTTTCCTCTTCTGTGAAAGAGAGCTGAACTAGATAATCACTGATATCCCTTTTGATTCAAAAAATGCTCTGACTTCAACTGTAGCTTCTCAATAAAAAATAATCATACATTTGGAATGAATTAATAATAAAAAATAGAGCAATAATAGTGCACAATCTGATTATAGCACCTTCAGAAAAAAGTCATGAAGAAACAGATAGCACCAAGGAAGAAGCAGCGAAGATGGAAAAGGAATACGGAACCTTGAAGGATTCCACAAAAGTTGATAGTTCCAGTTCAAGAGGAAAGACAGATGAGCCAAAAGGTATGAAACTGATAGCTGGAGGTTTGCAATGAAACTGGAAAAGCAAAGACTTTCCATACCTGGAACGTTGATCCAAAATGCTAGTCCCCTAAAGCTGAGAAATTAGTCCCATCTACAAAGGCAAGATTTAGCACAGGAAATCATCTTCGAATAGTAAGTAGTCTGCCTGACAGTCTCAATTCCCTTGAGATAACAAATCCTCTAAATAGTCATATTATTTATTCAGAAAAGTTATCAAATTTTATGGATTTAACAAAGTAAGTCTCCATAATTATTTGTGGTGATTGCAACCTGACACACACTTTTAGGACTTGATTAAAAATCATAAATTCAAACTGTCAAATTTCCTTAAATAACCTGAGTAACATAAAAAAGCAAAAGAGCACTCATTAAAGTGGCTCAATAATTATAAAACCTATGCTTTCATCACTTTTCTTACATATTATTGGGGTCCAGTTTTTACTGTATCCTAGTAAGTTCATCCATGTTGTAGCATATGACAGAATTTCCTTTTCTTTTTTTAGACTAGGTCTCGCTATTTTTGCCCGTTGAACTGCGGGTTCACTTTGCTCAGGGTATCACAGACTCAAGCAATCCCCAGCCTCAGCTTCCCAGGTAACTGGGATTACAGGCACGTGCCACCACGCCCAGCTATTTTTTGGAACTAGGTCTTGCTGTGTTGCCCCGAGCGGGACTCGAACCACAATCCCTAGCCCCCAGCCGCTTCATAGGCTGAAGCTTACAAGCATGAGCCACCATGCCAGGCCTAGAATTTCCTTTTTAAGACTGAATATTCTGTTGTATGTATATGCCATATTTTGTTTATCTATCTATGGACATTTGGTTGCTTCCCTTTTTTGGCTACTATAAATAATGCTGCTATGAATATGAGTATAAAAACAAGCCCTTGAGATTCTGCATTCAATTTTGGGGGCAGTATACTTAGCCATGGGATTGCTGAATCATGGAGTAATTTGTTTTATTTTTTGAAGAACCAACTCAAAAATGCCATTTTCAATAGCAACTTTTTACCCTTTCACATTCCCATCAAGTGTGTGCAAAGTTTCTAATTTCTCCACATCCTCTCCAATCTACTTCATTATTATTTTTTATTATACTAGCTATCCTAAGGGATGTGAGGTAGATGATAAAAGGCAAACTTTAAAAATACAGCTTATCAGGAAGAGTAGTCCCAGGGCCTGAGCTAGAGTTCTAAGAACTGAACACCCAGAACCCTTCAGCTCACACTAGAAATCCAGTACATCAGTCCTCTCTCCTGGGAGCAACTCTGGGTGCATCATGATTGTGTTTCCCCAAAACACAGTAGACCATCTTCTAGAGAGGCAACAAGTCAGTGTTTAAGTAACACTTTCTATCCCTGTGCAAATATCCCTATAAAAAGGTGCTGACAGATCTTTTTGCTTGTTTTAGAAAAAAAAAAATCAATGAATATTCATTTAAAAACATGTAAAAAAAAGGAATATGAAAGAGTTACTCTTGGTCAACACTATTGCCTAAGTAGGATGTGAGTATTTGGAGACTAATGATGAGGTTTGATTTCTTTTCTCATAAGGACCTGTCTAATAATGGGGAGAAAAAGAGAATAAAACTGCATCCATTTAGTGTTACTCCTAAAACATGAGGAAGAGGTCAGATTTGGGGCTAGATTTCACCCTCATCTTCTTTATTTACACATTTAATTTACTCACACAACCCCTGAGCACTTTATATGAGAAAAAAAAAAAACAACTGACTCAAATACAGTTTAGAAAACACCAAAACATTTCTTGGAAAAACGTAATTCAGCTCCAAAAAAGACTTATTATGACATATACCTTCGTAGTCAAAATTGCTTTATTTGCATTTTTTTCAAAAGCTATTTTGTTTCTGTGTTATAAAACCCAGGAAGAAAATACATGTTGTCTTAGGCACAAAAATAGAAACATTATGTTTGGGTAAAAGAGGGGTTCCCCAGGCCGGGCACGGTGGCTCATGCCTATAAGCTTCAGCCAGGGCTAGGGATCGCGGTTCAAGTCCCGCCTGGGGCGGGTCGCGAGACCTAGTTCCAAAAAACAGCCGGGCATGGTGGCGCGCGCCTGTAATCCCAGCTACCTGGAAAGCTGAGGCTGGGGTTTGCTTGAGTCTGTGGTACCCCGGGCAATGAGAGCCTGTGGCCCCTCGGGCAAAAATAGCGAGACCTAGTCTCAAAAAATAAATAAATAAACAAATAAATAGATAAATAAATAAATAAATATACATATATATATATATTTACCCCAGGTCATGTCTGGTACTGTAATCAGGAAATAGAGACAGAAAGAACCAGTGCTTGCCTTTGAGGATCCAGCAGACTCTGAAGTGATCTGAGAATAGTCCTTAACCCATGTGTAGGCATACAAACCACATACATGCATGCTTATCTCACTTGTGTCAGGAGTATATAGAACATTCTCTTTTCACGAGGCAAAGCGGGAATACTGTACAAGCTGAGCAAAAGAATGAGGTAATGGCCCAACTATTTCCAACTTAAGGAAATAATTATAAACAGGACACATTGGAAGAATATCTGTAGGGAGTCTGTTTTGGTCGTGCAATGTGAGATAATGCAATAATCACAGTAAATATATGTTAGCCATTCCAAGCATGTGCTGGGTCCTGTGAGGAATATAAATATAAATGATCTTAGTAACAATAATAAATACCCTACATTTATATCACTCTTCAACTTACAAAGCATGTTTATATGCATTGCATTCTGGGATTGTTACAAAATAATTCAATTTAATTACCAATGATGGAAACGACACATGCACTTCTAAATGTATTTTAGTTAAACGCTTTGCTTCTATAGAGACTGACATTAATAATATTTAATATATAAATAAACAAAAAAATTAAAAATAACAATATTTAAAATATTTTAATGTATTTAAAATAGTATAAATATTAAAATATTTTTGAATATTTAAAATATTTTAGAATATTAATTTCCAGTTGGTACAATTATTTGAATGATTTGATCACTATTCCTACATTTATGGATATGCCAGTGGACTCAAATTTATTCTAATTTCAGCCACATCCATAAAGCTGCTCAATAGTTCAAGTAAATTACTCTCTGGAAACCAAAGTAGTAAAGTACTTTAAAACTTTATTCCATTATCTAAAAGTGGTTCTTTTGGCCAGTTTGCTGTTTATGCACTCTGCTCGATGAGTCATTGAAAATCTTTTTTAAAAATCAACTCAGAGATGGGAAAAATATATCTGTAAACTCACTTTCAGTGCTACCATTTGTCAAGTTTATGGCCACATAATGGAATTCAGTTAAAGGAGAATAAGTTATCGTAAGATTCATTCCACTGAAACATCCTGTCATTTTCATATCTTCTTTACAGAAGCCATAAAAAAAGAAGGTAGCCTATTTAGTCAATTAATTGACATAAAAGTACTAATTCAGATGAATGCTTTTCTTTTTAAAGCAGCATAATCAGGATAAAATTCATGCCTTTTTTCAAGCCCACTACATTCTGCTCAAAATATCCAAAATTAGTAAGTCCAGTTTTCTTCCCCATGAATCAGGAAGTATGCCAGGAATTAAGTGCAGGAATTAAGTGGAAGACACCATTGACACAGCTTTTACAAAGGCAGCAAAATAGAATTTCTTTTCATATGTAGAAACCTTGAATTTTCTTCTTAGAGTTATCCCTTCATTTGCAAATAAGTAAATTAAGGCTCAGAAGATGAAGTGACACACCCCAGATCTTACAGCTGAGGAGTGGCAGAGCTGGGCCCTGAACTCCACTCCCATGCAGTGCTTATCCCAGTTCCAAGGCAGCATCTTACTTACCAGGCCTGAAACCAGGTAAAAAGGGGGAAAAAAAGACTTATTTGTTTATATATTTATTTATTTTTTGAGACTAGGTCTCGCTATTTTTGCCCATGGAACCACAGGCTCATGTTGCCCGGGGTACCACAGACTCAAGCAATCCCCAGCTTCAGCTTCCCAGGTAGCTGGGATTACAGGCATGTGCCACCACACCCAGCTATTTTTTTGGAACTAGGTCTAGCTACGTGCCCCGGGCAGGACTCAAACCACCATCCCTGGCTTGGGGCCCTGGCTTCCTAGGCTGACATCTATAGACATAAAAAAAAGACTTTCTGACCTGAACTTTGAACACCTCTGCCAGTTTTTCCCTAGGAAGCAGGCTCCAAGCAGTTAATTAGCATCTTCACTGTTCACCTACTATTGGTATGCAAAAATTAGCTACCAGCTTCTCTCAGCTCTCTTCCCCTCTCAGACCTAAAAAAAAAACAAAAACTTAGAAACACAGTTTAAACTTTAGACTAGTTTGCCTCAATTTATCCTCTTCTAAACTTCTGTGGGTTCTTTCCACTATCCCCGGCCTTCTCACCAAAATCCCAAGCCAAAGCAAGACTCTCAGAGTGCAGACTAATTTATTACTAAACAAAGTGATTTCCTAATTACTGCAAAAAGAAACATGTAAGTGAAACTCCAAATTACTTTAACATTGTCCAAAACCTTTCTCAACATTGTCCAAAGTCCTTCCCCAGATTCTCTAAAAATCCTCAATCTCTCAGTCCTGATCATCTCACCAACATCAGTCAGAGTTCATCTCCATGTGCTCGAAGACATCTTCCTTTGGCGTGCTCCAACTCTTCCATGCTATCTTCTTGTTCTCCTCCAGGTAGTAGAAAAAAACTCTAAAGTACCGGAATCAGCAAGGTTCACTTTCTTTTCAGTCCTGACTTTCACACGGCCTCTCCCAGACATAAGTCAAACTCAGCAAAACAAACTCCAACATAGAGTTCAAATCTCCAAACTCCTTAATTTCCTTTAACAGACACACTCCTAGCCTGGGCCAGCCAAAGTCTACAGACCCCAGGCCTTGGCCACATGGCCAAGCTCACATGGCTCACATATTCATCCTCCAAAGTCTCTGACCAAAATGTTCATCACAAATGGCAGACTCCCTTTCTTTGTTCCAACCCTCTTTATATATCTTTATTTCTGTTTCTCCACTACCCCCTTCCAGGAACAGTTCCTGAGTTATCACATTATAAAGAAAAAAGCCTATTTTACTTCTTCCTCCCCCTTATATCTTTCTGAAAGGAAATTCTAATCAAGGTCATTCTCACATTTTAGCATATCCTCCTTAAAATTTGCAATCTTAAAACAGGAGACAATGACAAGGGGGGGGGGGGTAGGTGCCCCTATCAGGCCTGTAAAATGTCATAATTGTGCAGAAATTCCTGACTGGAATGGCACTGGGGCCTGTGTTGGCCCTAGTACCAGTGTCAGTGGCTTTGCTGTACACCATTTAACACTGTAATCTTCATTGAACGAGATATTAAGCATTCGATCAAAATTAATTTTATAAACACTCTTTTTGAAAGCTAACATCTTTAGTGTAGTCAGTATTTATTTGATTACTTGTATTGCTTGCTACAGTATTGTTAAGGCTGATGGATCAGGATAGCACAATCAGGGTCAGCACAAACTCATGTATAAAAAAGACATTTCTTTTACTGGGCTAAAAACCAGAATAGCCAGAAAAGTAGGGCTGTAGCTTGACTCTGGCCCTTTTCCCATCTGCTTCAGCATATGTTTTAAGCTTGTGCCATATTACCTCAACCATGAGCTATTTTTTTCCACAGGAAGCTGAAATAAATCTGCAAAAAAAAAAAAAAAATAGCCCAATTTTCCAAAAAGAACTCTCTTGGGTTTTCAGTGCAAACTGTGTAAATAAAAGATTTGTTTTACAGCTTCTGGGAAGAGAAAATGTCAATAGGAGCAGGCTGCTTCCCTCCAAGGACAGAGGAACACCTGATTTTCCTCTATAACTACATTTCCAGTAAATTCTGGAGACCCCAATACCAGTGACTGTGGTTCCCAAGTTTTGCCAAACATTGAAATCAGCTCAGAATTGTTAAAAAAAAAAAAAAAAAAAACTACTTGATGTTTCATCCCTAATTCCAAATATTCTGCTTTAATTGGTATGAGGCATAACCTGGGTATCAAGATTTTTTAAAGCTCCCCTAAGTGATTCTAATATGAGACAAGATTAAGAACTGTTAAAGTGCCGTCGTGGGGTTCCAGTTTAGCAACAGCACACGGGTGATGCAAAGGCAAGAGGCATTTATTTTCTGACTTAAGTCAGGATCCAGTACTGACCTGGAACACCGATGCAGCGGTTACATCAGGCCGAGAGTCCGGACCCCAAGCTCCCACGTGGTTCTCTTTTATCCCTTGGCAAGAGGTTTGGGAGTACGTGGACTTACTTTCGTTGGCTAGTGAGGGCTTGGGGATACATGGACTTACTTTGGTTGGCTAGTGAGGGCTTGGGGATACGTGGACTTACTTTCGTTGGCTAGTGAGGGCTAAGAGATAAGGGTCTTACCTAGCTACTGAGGGGCTTTGCCATATAAGGAGATGCTGCTGGCCGATGGCCAATAATGCCTTATATGGTTGGCTTCTGGCTGACATGGCCTTTATGCCCATATAAGGTTGGCTTACCTGCCCCTTTTCATAGAAGCCTAACTTTTTTTCCCAAAAAAATGGCTGCTTGATATCCGCTAATAAAATGGTTATCATTTGATATTTAACAGAACCACTGTGTCTTTGACCAGTTTGATAACAATAGGCACCACATCTCTCTAGAATGAAAGCTAAATTTTACTCAACACTATCCTTCAGAGGCTCCAGATACATTTTAGTTCAAGACCAGTATCTGACCCTTGCTCAGCTAAGTCCCCCTGGACACATCAAACAACCCTAGTTTCCTCATAAGTAAAATGAAGGTTACAATGTTGATTTCATACAGCTCTGTGAAGATTGAGTGACATGTGGCTATAGCATATCTAGCATAGTTGTGTTTTGAATTGTTTCTGATAGAACTCATTAAGTTCAGAATCCATTAAATCTCAAGTTTTTTTGTTTTTTAGAGACTAGGTCTCCTCGCTATGTTGCCCAGGGTAGTCCCAAACCTGCAGATTCAAGTGACCCCTAGCCTCAGCCTCCCAAGGCTGGGATTACAGACATGTGCCACCACACCTGGCTATTTTTTTGAGATTAGGTCTGCTATGTTGCCTGGGATAGTCTCAAACTTACAAACTCAAGCGATTCCTAGCCTCTGTCTCCCAAAGCTGGGATTAAAGGCTTGTACAGCCATCTGACAAATCTCAGGTCTTTCAAAAATTCATTTTTATTTTAAAAAAGAGAGAAGTCTGTACCATTTATACTTTTAAAAAACCATTTCCCTAATTTTGATTTGATGTTCAACTGAGCAGTCTTCCAATTATGATTTGACTGCTCTATCAGGAGATTGCATTCGTTTTCTCACTCAACAATATTTATTGAGAGCCTACAGTGTATTGGGCATGCAATACATCATCAAACAAATATTTCCAAGGAAGGAAGATAAAGAGTAAAGATAATTAATTAAATGCTATGGCTGGTCGTGGTGGCACACAGCTTTAATTTCAAGCCTAGGACAGGAGGCTAAGACTGGGAATCGCTTGAATCCATGGGTTTGAGACCTGCCTGGAGCAACATAGCAAGTCTCAAAAAATAGTTGGTGTGGTGGTGCGCACCTGTAATCCCAACTACCTGGGAGGCTGAGGCTGGGGATCGCTTGAGTCTGGGGTATCCCGGGCAGCGAGAGTCTGTGGTTCCCTGGGCAACATAGAAAGACCTAACCTCAAGTAAACAGACAAACAAATAAATAAATGAACAATAAAATAAATAAGCAAATAAATAATTTTTGAAAATTTAAAAAAATTATATATGATAGAAAATGGTAAGTTCTACGAATAAAAATAAAGTCGAAAAGAGGGAATGAGGGTGATTATAGGGGTTCTGTTTTAAGTAAAAGAAATTGTCCTATATACAAGAAAAAGATCTAGTTTAGTAATAGTAGGTGGCATTTGAGGTCTTTTTTAATTTACAGTAATAAATTCATCTTCTGCTATAGGGTGATTATATCAAGAGAGTGAATGAAATTATTTTCATGCATTTCATACTTTTTAGATATTCTACACATTTTTATAGGTAAAATTGGTTCTGGAGAAAAAAAGATGCCTAATTAGATGACGCTTAGTCATCTGTCATCAAATTATTTTAGGTTGGGTTCCCTCAGAAGCAGACCATAAGGGGATTTGGAGTTGAGTAGTTTAATTGGGGAGGCAAGAAGAAGTCAGTATTAGGTGTGTTAATGAATGGTCTTCAGCTGTGCACAACTGGGACCTCTGGAAGACTGTAGAAATTTCCAGAAGAGAAGTAATCTGGTATACTTATCTACCAAATTTCTCTATTGTTGGTTGAGGACCACCATATTAGCATATGTGAAATAGATGAGACTGGCAAGAAGGTAAGGACTCAATAGTCTGCTACGGTGTGGCAAAATCCTCTTATTTTTTACTCTTCTAATTCAGAAATTTTAATACAATATATTTAAACAGACTAAGCTGTGATTTTCCTTTTCTCAAATAAGTTTTCCATATTATGACACACCATAGGTAAGAAGATTTGTGGGAAGAATGCTTCCCACATCACTGTAAGAACAAGACTATTTTCACATATTCTCAAGTTTCGGAAACCCTACTACTTGAGGTGCAATGACAAGTCATTATTATGCATTCTTTTAAAAAGCCTATGAGAACCCTAATTTGATTTAAACCCTTTAAAACTAATGAAGCTACAGTCTTTTATAAATTAAAAAATTTGTATTTTATTTTTCAATTGATTGCACATATATGTATTTTACATCATCTATCCTGAGGTTCTCTCACCACCTTATCACCCATGAATCATCATCTTAATCTCTTGTGCCTATTCTTCCCCAATTTTACCCACCTCCCTTCCTCTATGTGAAGCTACATTCTTTAGAAATAGTCTAAACTACGGGTGGGAGCAATCAGGGAGGGGAGGTGGTGGGAGAACCCCTGGAATACAAAGATGTGAAATACATATATAAATAAATAAAATTACTTATTAAAAAAATAATCTAATCTAAGATTTCTTTTCTCATTCAAAATGTCTTTCCTTACTGAATTAATTTGAAATAGAGAGCACTGTTGGTTATGAAACTCAGCAAAGGGGCAGCAATAAAAATCTATATTCAATGTGCTATAATGTTCTATCAACCAATAGTGACATTGGTCTTGAACCTACTATCATTCTCAAAAACAAAGCACTGAAAACAAAGCACTGTTTTCCACTCGAGTTATTAAAGTGCATGCGGCTAAAAATTGTGAATCTCTTCTCTTTCCATTTACCCCTTTTTTGCGTAGTCTTCTCTGTGCTTCTCAGATAACATAGCACCCTAGTAGTGAGGCAAGAGGTGTATACAATGAGAAAGAAAGATGCTCTGTCAGGTAGGTAAAATGCAGTGGTGGAAATGAAACTTTGGCAAGGTTACTGTCCAGGAACTGTAGTCAGATATACTCAAGTTCAAGCTGGGTTCTACTAGCAATGTCATCTTTAGCAAGTATCTCCTCTTTAGCATGTATCTCCTATGACTCAGTTTCTTCATCCGTAAAATGGGGATGAGAAAGGACTTCCTCAAAAGATTATTGTGAAAAGTAAAAGAGACAATATATCTTAAAGTACAAAGCACAGCCCATGACACATACTGCATCCATAGTGCAGATAGCTCCACAAAGGGTCTAGACAGATAACTAGAGGTAGCAGGGCTCAAAGGGGGTTGAGAGTGGGTGGGTGGTCATCAACTGAGCTTTGGCAGCATTTGCTTCTGCAGAGGCCCTGGGTTTTGAAGACTCCATCTTAGGCCATCCCAATTACTCCAGACCACCTTGTTTCTTGGTTCTTGTTTCTGGGATCTCTGCAGTTAAAAAAATGATTGATTTCTTTGAAACAGAACAAGACTACATCAATGTCCTTGTCTACAAACAGGGCTTATCTTTCAGCTGGTAGAGGCAGCAGAAATTTGGCAAGAATGGAAACCAGATTCCTACTTTGTTATTTCCTGAGTAATCTTAGCTCTTGAAGGTTAACTTCCCAATCTCTATGTTGATGATATTACCCACTTGCAGACAACAATGTACCTAAGGGGCATCATACAGCAGGTATTCTCTGGCCAACTTGACGCCTAAATGCTTACCTTTGGGAGAGTTTTAATAGGATTAATTCTAAACTTCACCAGCTAAACTTCACCATCCAAGCCTGTTCATCTTTTCAACTGAGTTTTACACACTCCAGATTGAGCAGATTTGTTTAGTGGCTGGCACAATGCCATAAATTCACAACTATGAAAATGGCTCATATCAAAAAGATGAGAAACAATAAAGTAATGTAAAATGGTCCAGCCCCTGTGGAAAACAATATAAAGGTTTCTCAAAATATTAAAAATAGATCTACCAAGTGATCTAGCAATATCTATCTCAAGGATGCAAAAACACTTATTTGAAGGGATAGATCTACTCCTATATTCACTGCAGCTTGATTTATAATAGCCGAATTATTGAAACAGCCTAAGTGCCCAAGCATAGATGAGTGGGTTAAGATATGGTACATACACATAAGGGAATACTATTCAGCTATTTAAAAGGATGAATGCTTTCCTTTTGCAACAAGATGGATGGAACTGGAGGCAATTATGCTAACCTAAATAAGCCAAAGGACAAAGATAAATAAATCCCAATGATTTCATTCATCCATGAAATATAAAGAGACAAAAGAGGGTTAGAACAAAAACCAAACAAACAAACAAAATATAACCTAGAAATCTGACTGTAAAATTGAAGTTAACAGAGGAAGAGGATGGAGGGCTGAGTGTAGGGAGTCCCTTGGTGGTGGGTATGGTGTGGTAAAATCCATCTGAAAAGATGTAACCCTATCCTCTTAATCATATACAGTGTCATACTGTTACCTCAAAAAAAATTTTTTTTAAATAAGACACATAAAAAATGGCATCTTATGAGAAAAAAAATTTAACAGAGTTAAATTAAAAAACCCCATATAAGAAATGTACATAATATATGTAATGAAAATGATGTTTTAAGGACTTAAAATCCATGACCTTTATGTTTTAATATTTTTATTATTGAATAAATGCCTGCAGTTTGAAAATAAAATAAGACTCCACCAACAAAAAAAATTACAACTTGCTAAAGACTCAGATGTTGGCTCTCAGTTTTTAGCAATAAACTATTTTTAAGTTAAGGGATATGCATTGTTTTTTCAGACATAATGTTATTGCATACTTTATAGACTACAACGTGGTATAAACAGAAGTTTTTAATGTACTGGGAAACACCAAACAATGTAAGATGCTCTTTTTGACAATATTTGCTTAACTGAAGTTGTCTGAAACCAGGTCAGGATGTTTCCAGAATGTGACTGGATCTGTCACTGATTCAGTTCTTAACCTAATAATGCTCCTTAAAGTGGAAGAACAATCCCTAATCAGAAATGACCCAATTTTTTTTTTAATTTTTAAAAATTTATTTATATATATTTCACATCATTTCAGTCCCTGGGGGTCACCCACCACCTCCCCTTCCCACCCGTTCCAGCTGGTCCCCACTCTCCCCTTGTGCAGTTTCATTTGGTTGACCATATATTAGTGAAACCATTTGGTTTCTGTCCCTTTCTATCTGGCTCGTTTCTGCTAGAATGATTTCTTCTAGGTACATCCAGGTTTCCATAAATTCGTCAAATTTGTTATTTTTAATTGATGAGTAATACTCCATTGTGTATATGTACCACATCTTTATCATTCACTCATCTGTTCTGGGGCATTTGGGTTGTTTCCATGACCTTGCAATTATAAATAGTGCTGCAATAAACATCCGAGCACAGGTGTCCTTTTGTACTGAAATGACCCAATCTAAGAACGGTAGGGACCCACCTATCCAGTGAACTGGAACAAGGCTCTTCTGTCAGGACCTAAGACTGTCCTGGTTAGTGTGTAGGAATATTGACTTCTTGACACCTGCCAGCCCCTCTCTCCTAGAGTCTTGGCCCACCAATTAGCCTTAACTGTCCTCCCACACTCCACACCCCCCACTCCAAATAGTACAACACCTCCTTGGAACACCACTACATAAGTGCTCCTTTAGTCCAATATTAGCTTGTGGCTTTAAACAAGAGTGATCTTTTAAAAGGAACATAATGATAGTCTATGAGCATTTGATATAGGTTCTCTTGTCTTTTCCAGGAAAAACAGAAGCCTATTTGGAAGCCATCAGAAAAAATATTGAATGGTTGAAGAAACACAACAAAAAGGGAAATAAAGAAGGTAAGGAATTTCAAGCTTCTCCCATTTGTCAGGGACTATGAATTGCCATATATGGTGCTGAAGCTTCCTTTTGTAGCTTAAAGGGAAGGCAGGTACTTCTCAGATGCAGAAGGAAGCAGAAGTTCATTTTCTTACTTTTCAAATAAGTCTTTCAAGTAAAGCCCATTATTTCACTGTGAAACAAGATTTCCATTTTATTATGAACAAATGTCAAAGGTAGAGAGACTAGTATACTGAATCTCCATGTTTTCATCATCCATCCCCAGTGATGAACATTTTGCCAGTTGTTTTGTCTACTCACTGCCCTATTCTTGGAGTAGTTTAAACAAAGTGTTTTTGCCACCATCCCAGTCTGGATCGGTTTATCATCATCAGTTCTAGCAACTACAGAAGGATGTCGAAGCCCCTGGCATTATCTTCACAGGATTTTTAATAGTGAACAGAGAAAAAACAGCCGGCAAGGAAAGATCCCTTGAGTGCCTTCATTTTAGTTCCCCCAGGGTTATGCAGCCCTTTTCTCACCTCACTCCTAGGCGCAGGTGCACCTAATTACACATGTGCATACCCATTGGGCGTAAGTGTGTACAGTCATGGGGAGGGTGCAATACCACAGGTTCCAGTCATAGAGGCTAGTGGTAGAAGGGAATGGAAAAACCCTGATAACTCATTTACCCTACAAAAGGTATTTTCTGAGCACATGACAGGTGGTTACTGCAGTCACTAACAATAAGCCACACTCTTCTCTGAGTGCCAGAGAAGTGAAAAACAGGAAGCTAAGTCCCCTACCTTGTCCCCCACAATCTGCCCAGTCCCAACATTGATAAACTATAAATGGCTAGTGCTGTCATTGGTAGATGTGGAAGCACAAAGGAGATGAGAGAAGGGCATGTCCTGGGAGAAAGGGTTGCAAGGAAAGCCTTTGCTGGAAGGATGAGGAGAGATGGCGGCAGAGTTATCACGTGTGCTGAAACTGGAGGGAACAAGAAAGTCATGCATTCCAGGAACTTGCAGCCATTTCACTTCCCTGAAGGGCTTAGTGTCTGTGGAGACACTAGGACAGGACTGCGGAGGTGTGGAGCCCCAAGTCAGGAAGAGGCTTTTGCACTCTGCAAGGGAGGCTAGTTTTAGAGGATCTGAAATTAGATTAAGACCTCTGAAATCCATCTGGCAGCAGTGTGGTTACAGATTTGAGAGGGTGGGGAAGACCCCAGAAGTTAGAGAGAGATAAGAAAGAATGGGGTTTCCTTTCAAGTGGAAAGAAACAAAGAGGAAGGGAGAAACTTAAGAACTTCATGGAGAGTGAGGAGTCAGCATGGTTCCCATGCTGTGTCTGACCAGAGCAGTTGCAAAGTGATGCTTTCAAAACGAGAAGATCAAAGTTTCTCCAACTTTACAGTGTTTTCAAATCAGTTGTGGAGTTTCTAAATCTCCTTACACTCAGCTTGAACCCAAAGATCACTAAATCAGAAACTTGAGGGGCAAGACTCACACATCAATATTTCTAAAAACCACCATGATTTCACTGGGCAGTCAAGTTTGAGAGTCGCTGAGATTGAGTGCAGTGGAATAAATTTCATTAGCCCGAAATAAATTGAATAAGATGGAAACAGTTATCAGATCTTCACACGTACTTTATTTTATTTGGTTTCAAATGATGTGAATTTCCAAGCTATCGGTTCCATTAAAATTCACAGGAACCATATTTCATCAAACCTTTCACTGATTGGAAAATACACCATTACTCCATGTACCACTAAGGAAGATGTATTATGCTATGCCATTAATGAGAGAGAAGATTTTTAAACCAAATAATAATAATAAAGTTTTTTCTTAGAATCATTATAATACAGTATTACCAAAATTCATTCAAAAACCAATGCAAATTGTATGACCCAAAAATTTGGAGTATTTATTTCTTTCACTGATTAATCTATGACTCCATTTCCTAAGCATAACCAGCAACATCCTGCAGTCCTGTCTTCCGGTTTCAGAGATGGACAGCCAAGTGGCTCCTGGGACTCTGGTGTCATTGTGTCAACGGCTCTGAGGGCAGACTTCAGAATGTCACTATTGCCTTTGGTGCTCCCTTCTGCCTGAAGGAAGTGAGGGTGACATACAGGACCCACTCCTGAAGGCAGAAGCAGAACACTCTCTCCACAGTCTTCACGTAGACTGTGCTTAGCCCAGAAAATCTGTTGACATCTAAGTCCCAGAGCCTTGCAATGGCTTAGCTGTGCCAGCCAAAAGATGTACTGTTAGTTTTGGCCTTCCTTTACCTCTGATGGTGCCCTTTGTTCCATACCATATTCTTCCCAAATCAAGGATAGTTCTGTGTGATGTGATAACGAGGATAGTGATAAAATCTGAAGTAGCTATTTTTTTAAACTGTTCTTTTTTTAAAAAAGCAAATCATAGCCCTTATCCCTTTTGAAACATGCACAATTCTTACAATCTCTTAAGAAATTCTGGAGCCATTTTTAATTAATTAATTAATTAATTAATTAATTAATTTTGAGACTAGGTTTTGCTCTTTTTGCCCATGGAACCACAGGCTCACATTGTCTGTGGTACCACGGACTCAAGCAATCCCCAACCTCAGCTTCCCAGGTAGCTGGGGTTACAGGCACGTACCACCACACCCAGATATTTTTTTAGGGACTAGGTCTTGCTATGTTGCTCTGGGTGGGTCTCAAACCGCGATCCCCAGTCCCAGCTGCAACTCCATAGGCTGTTGTTACAGGCACACGCCACCATGCCTGACTCTGGAGCCATTTTTTAAAGTTGAATTACTTCAAGATTAGCAAGGCGGCTGCAGACTTGGTACCCTAACAGCCAGCTCAGGTAGAGTGAGGCTAAACCCCAGCAGCCTGTCCTCTATTCCACGCATGACACGGTAATAGATGTCTATGAAATGTTTTCCCCTTCAAAAGCTAGCAGAGCGCTTTCATTTTTGTTCATTCACACACCTGGGTCTCTTCACCTCTGTTCTTAGAAGTCTGTTTTTAGCTGGCACGATGGCGCATGCCTGTAAGTGACAGCCTATGGAGTTGCAGCTGGAACTGGGGATCTCTGTTCAAGACCCGCAGGAGGCAACACAGTGAGACCTAGTCCCCAAAAAATAGCTAGATGTGGTGGCGCGCACCTGTAACCCCAGTTACCTGGGAAGCTGAGGCTGGGGATCGCTTGAGTCCATGGTACCACGGACAACATGAGCCTGTGGTTCCACAGGCAAAAATAGCAAAACCTAGTCTCAAAAGAAAAAAGTCTGTTTTTGTCTCACTAAAGAAGTTGATCCTGCAACAGATTGTGAAATGCCAGTATAAACTAGAGCCGGTGGTGATAGAGAGGCTTTCTTTATGCTCTACGAGTCAGTCAGGAATTGACTCAAGCCGTGCACACAAAACACACAGAGTTGATTCTCTGTTTTATGCCTGAGAGAGGGAAAGTAAAAGAAGAAAATCACCACAAAAATACCCAAGTATTTAATAAGCAATTGTTTTGCACCTGGTAGGCACTTCCCATCACTCCTTCCAGGTTGCAGCAGGGTCAGAGTTTGAGAAGGTAACCTGCCACAACCGGAGCAAATGACTTACCACATCTTTCCTGTTTCTTCACCTCTGCTTAACTCTTGGGGTGCTGTGAGAAGCAAATAAGGTGGTGGTTGTAAAGAGCTTAGTGATAATGGTTCTCTCGAATGCTCATTGTCACACCCTAACCAGAGCAAATATTCCCCTTGGTGTAGAGGAAAGAAGCGCTCTCTACACCTCAGCTCCCTTGGATGTGATCAGCACCTGGTGCTTGTAAAACCCTTGGAGCTGAGTTCTCCTTTCATGCAGGAGTTGAAAGATGCCCAACTCTCTGATTCAGATTACATTCAGTCTAGCTACATGTGGCCCCGAACTTTATTTAGCACTCCACTCTCTTCTTCCCTTTGCAAATTGACAGATGACTGAGAAGGGGGAGGGACTGTTCAGACTGTCAGCAGCCAGGAGGAATCATACCGTTCTCAAGGAACTGGACCTCAGACAACTCACAATCTATAGGTCTCCCCAAGTAGTGCCTAATGGGAAAGGTCTTCATGTCCAAATGTAGTGTAACCAATCTCATTGCCAATTTTAAGGGCAAGCATCAGGCTCACCAATCTGTGCAGGTTCTTTATTGGTTCTAGCAGTTACACAGACACATCAGGCAGGGCCAGGGCTTGGGGCAGGGGAGGCTGGGAGGTAGGTGAGCCTCTCAACACCCCAGGAATCTTCATAATCCTCTGAGCTCTCATTGATGTTCTCGTGCTTTCTGTGCCACTTTAGTCTCCTCTCCTAGGCCCCGTGTGCACTTACACATGCACACCCACACCCACTGAGCTGCACAATCATGGAGAAGATGCAGTACCCCAGGTGTTGATTATACAGGCTAATGGTGGAAAAAGCCTGACCATTTAATTTACCCGACACCAACCACAGGCAATGTATGTCTTACATTTTGGTACCTCCACAGCTTATATTGTATGTAACCATAAGAAGTGGTATTTCTGAGATTGTTACTGCATGTGTATAAAGTTAAGTAAGAGGAACTAGATGAGATAATTGTATTTGAAAAGCTACTAGAGAACAAAGTGCTGCCTGTGGTTATCTATGATTAATAGATTTTAGGTGATTTAAATTTTATGTTTTTGTATTTTCCATGTTTTGAAACAATGAATGTATAATAATTAAAGAATCAAAGGATTATATGGATTTGGGGGGTTTTGTCCTTTTAAGGCTTCAGAAAGATGCCACAGATTGCTCCTAAGTTGGTGATCTCTTTATTTTTTGCATGGTTTGATGATTTGCATAGTTTTTTGTTTAAGTAGTACAGAGGAACTATACAGAGATTATAATTAGCTTTTTGCTCCATGTATGTAATCAAACTAAGTCTTAATTTGAAAAAAAAAAAAGTGGGTTGTCAGAGCAACACAGATTTAGCCAGTGTATCAAGTTCAGGAAGTTCTCATGACTTTTCCTACTTATGTGACCTTGAACAAGGCACTGAAGCTTAGGATCTTGTTTTACACCAAGTGTGATTCCTGGAAGTTTATTTAAAATGCAAGCTCTGGGCCCTAGACCTACTGAATGGAAGCCTGCCCCAGATCATTGATTTAAAGAGTTTGTAAAGTTTTGCTCAAGAATTCTTGTGGTTCAGTGAGGATGATCCTCTCTATCACTGGTCTATCACAACCATCACTAGGTTATGATGAAGACCAAATGAGATAATATAATACATGAAACCTAATTTGAAGCTGCAAAGCACTGCACAAATTCCAAGAACTGAAAATGTCTTCCAATATGAAGGATGGGGAAAGACGGGTAATTGTGGTGTTGAACAAAATGCTTCTTAGCTAATGGGATTGCAATGGGATTATAATGTAATGGGATTGGTTTTTCCTGACCCTTGCTTATGATATGCTAATGATATTTTTCAGATTATGACCTTTCAAAGATGAGGGACTTTATCAATCAACAAGCTGATGTTTATGTGGAGAAAGGCATCCTTGATAAAGAAGAGGCCGATGCCATCAAGCGCATTTACAGCAGCCTGTGAAAATAGCAAAAGGCCCAGGAGTCGTTCCTCTCTTTCAAAAAACCTAATATAGCTTCAAACACTTCTAATTCTGTGATTAAAACTGTTTTGACCCAAGGATTATTAGAAAGTGCTAAATTATAATAACTAACCTTCTAGAGGTGGTTAAAACATAGCTTTCTTGCTATAAAAATTATCTGAAAAGCTGTATGTAAGTTGAAATTTTGTATATAGAATCCTTATTTCTTCACATATTTGCATTTTATAATCAGAGATGTGTTGCTTTGGAAAAGTTTCTGATGGACTGAATTTAAAACTGAAACTTCTTTCCACATAGAAGTAGCCCCTGAACAATTAAGGGGACTTTATTTTCAAGGCATGTTGGGTAGCAAAGCATCTCATAGGACATGTGTATTACATGATGATTGCACTACCAGTTCCCTTTTGGCAATTGAAATGAATTCAAGTTCCTCATAGTCTCTGTGGCATAAAGGAGAGCTACCTGCTTTCATGACTGTGATTTTTAGTTAATTCTTTATCAGGTCCAGTGACAAAAAAAAAAAAAAAAAAAAAAAAACTAAGAAATGGGCATAGGATTTGCTAGATTTATTAAAACCCCTCACTCTTCAATTTTCTTTTTTCTCTTTTCTTTTCTTTTCTTTCTTTTTTTTTTTTTTTTTTTTGAGACTAGGTCTTGCTATTTTTACCTGTAGAACCACAGACTCATGTTGCCCAGGGTACCACAGACTCAAGCAATCCCAGCCTCAGTTTCCCAACTCTCCAATTTTGTATTAGTGAGTTTTCAGGCATTGAGTTTATTAGAGAGAAAACCATGTATTTTCGAAGAAGACAAATGAGGTCATAAGTACAAGGCATGGTAAAATTTATACCTGACCTGAGTTATCTAAACTAACTTTGAAGGCCAGGCATGGTGGCGCATGCCTATAAGCGGCAGCCTAGGAAGCCACAGCCGGGGCCAGGAATCACAGTTCGAGTCCCGCCATGGGCACATGGCAAGACCTAGTCCCAAAAAAATAACTGGTGCACACCTGCAATCCCAGCTACCTGAGAAGCTGAGGCTGGGGATTGCTTGAGTCTGTAGTACCCTGGGCAATGTGAGCCTGCGGTTCCACAGGCAAAAACAGCGAGACCTAGTTTCAAAAAAATAAATAAAAGAAAATAACTTTGATTCAGGCAAAGGCTTCTGAATAGGGAAGAAATCAAGATAAAAATGATTCCCTTTCCTGTGAACCAACGCTGATCAATGAGCTTTGCTAGGAGACAAAAACCTGCTACTCCCATCCTCCACCACCACAAGCACAGCCCTCATTTGCGTTGTGATGAGCACATAGTGGTCCAGAGACCTCTTGAAATGTTAATAGCCAAATTCCCCAAACAAAAGTATGCTTTAAATGTATCATCCAGTAAACATAATTACAATTTTTAATGGATTTCAGTTGAAAGTCATAAAAACAGTATGATGCCTTGTGTATTAACTGTTGCTACTACTTTAAAAACCTTCCAATATCGTCTTGAATGCCTCACTTTTTGGTGAGGACTAACCTGTTTCTCATGGGTTTATAGAAAAATAAATAAGTTGTTCCCCTTTTTCATCCTCCCTAGAGAACTGCAAGAACATACCAAAACTAAAACCTGAAACACAGGAATTAACTTACTCGATATGTTCTAGAAAAGCCATAACCCACTGGGGACACTAAGAGGGAACAAAAACTACCTGTGCTCACTCTATGCCCTTGCCAAAGCCAAATGAGTCACTGTTTAATGAGTCATCCTTCATAACACAGCCATTTACTCCACCATGTCCAGAGCTCAAAGAAGCTGCTTCTACATGAGAGAAAAAAACTGACCACAAAGAAAGCTCTATCCATCCACTTTTCTATAATTTATCTAAATAGCTATGTTGTAGCATTTAAAAATAAGAGTTTAGGGAGTTTATAGTAGCTCAGAGCTTGTCAACAAAAGATCATCAGTTCTGTTGAATGAGGGAATTGGTTCACAAAAGAAAAACAAGGGCACAGGAAGTGGTAGAACTGGGAGAGAACCAGGCTTCCCCACCTTCATTGGCCTCTCCACAGTGACCCTGGGGCCATGGAGGTCTAAAGAGTTCAGGGCCAGCACAGTTCAATGATGGTCACAATTTCAAAGTCTTTAATAACCTGAAGATGAGGGGAGAGATGTTTTGGCTAGGAATTGCTAAGAGACACCTTAGGTAAAAATAAAATACTGAGAAATATGTTTTTGAGGTTGTGGTCTTGATGGGGTTCTCATGAGATGTTTGGGTTTAGTGAACGGCTTCTAAGAAAAGTTTAGGCAGTTTTTTCAGCAGCATATGGTTATTTTACCCAGGAGATCAAGACATTGCACAGACACAAGGCAGGCTAGGTATGCAAAAAGGTTAGGAAAAACCTTTTTTATTAGGAAAAAAAGGAAGACACTTGCACAGACATCAGTGGGCAAAGAGTGCTACTGCTTTTAAAGGAGACAGAAATGTCTGCAAGACAGGGGCTAGTTTTGGGACAAGAGCTGGATTTTCCCCGGGCAAGAGTTGCTCTTACATAGTGCTCTTTTTTGGGGGGAGGAGTTTATTTATGAAACTTTTATTCTGCTGTTAATTCACTTAATAGCGTGTGATTTGGTTTATCTATTTCTCATATAATTTTTTAATTGCACCTATATACACATATATATTACATCATTGTCTACCCCCTAGATTCTCCCACCACCTTATCACCCATGAAGCATCTTAATCTCTTGTGCCCATCCTTCCCCCCATTTTACTCTCCTCCCCCTCTCTTGCTCTATGCTTCAGTTCTGTTGACAGTCAAGTTTTTCTTGTCCATTTGTTTGTCTTCCCTACATTCCTCATATAAATGAGACCGTCCAGTTTGGTGCATTTGTAAGCATGGTGACTTCCTTTAATGGTAGTCAATCTCCACACCCACCTCTGGTTCAAACTTACAGATTTTTTCTATAGCAGTCCTGTGTAATGACTGACATCTCCCATCAAGTGAGATTAAGGATTTGTCTTTTGTATAACTGGTTTAATAATGATGTAATGTTACTCATTTCTACCCCCAATTTCAGTTCTGGTCTTGTAATACTTCCACCCCAAATTATCTAAATCTTCAACAAGCTCAGTTACAAGTATGAGCTTATGTTTTGTCATGTGTACAGTGTCTTTTGAACGACTCTCAAATTTCTAACTACGGTAGGATAAACAGCATGATAACGCTACATTTTTAAGTTCCCAAGTGTCTTCAGAGGCCTGGGTCTTTTCTTACATACCGAAATACTCTCCTTCCTTTCCCCCTCCTCCTCAGTTTTCTTCTCCAACTAACCCACCACCAGGTATTAGTGGATACATGAAAGGAGCAAAACATAATAAGTAGTCATCCTGTATTGAAGCTGCTTATAACATCAGAAGGAAACCAGAGCCAAACAGCCTGAGCTATTATTATCATGAGAAAAAACACAAGGGATTATGCATGTTCTGAACAAACAAGAAACTCAAGACAAGGGCAGGCAGCTACTATTTCCCATTCACGCACCTTAGGGTTGAATCCATGCATCTGGTACTGCAAACTCTGCTGCATTAACACCAAGGGCACTCATTTCCCTGCTTAGTGGAAAACTGGAGGAAAAGATGAGATGATAAAGGGGGGTAAAGGAAAATGAGGGAAAGGGAACCAAAAGTCCTCTTTGACCCACAAAAGCAGATTCCTTTGGGGATGCTAGAGTGGGTGGTGTAAATAAGGAAAATTTTTATGAAGGCCTAAAGATGTATTTAAATGGTACCTGACAATAAATCAAGGTTCCCAAAAAATTAATTGTAAATAATATATTGCTTAAAATTTACTGCAGCAACCTACACATATAAAAGGCAAATTATGTAAATAAACCCTCTCAATGCAATTTAAGTACATGGATAATAAAAACTCTACATAAAGCAATTTATCAATGCAATCTAGAGTGTCAAATTCATATTATTTCTTTATATTATATTCCATGTTTTCACTCTGTTAATAGAAAATGAAGTCTCACAAATAGATGTGAGGTAGTTCTGAAAGTAGTTCAATAGATTTATTCTGTGAGAGCTGTTCTAAAAGACATGTCTGAATTTAGTTCACATAGGTGGGAATAGTGAGTCACTGACATTAAGAATATAATTATTTTTGATAGGGGGGCCTTCAAGTCCTGACTTTAAGGTATGAAATGCTAGAAGGCAACAATGCAGAATTCAATCTCTTCCATTTTTTAAAGAAGGCATTGCAGAGATGCAAAAGCAATTTAGTCCATTGCTAAATCTTTTTTTTAATGTTAGATTTAAAATGGGAAAAGAAGCCAGGAATGGTGGCACATGCCTTTAAGCGCAGCTACAAAACGCAGGTAGACTAGGAATTGCTTGAGTCTGGAGGTTTGAGACCCAAGACCTGAGACCTGACCAGGGCAACATAATGAGACCTAGTCTCAAAAAATAGCTGGGCGTGGTGGCACACTCCTATATGCCCAGCTACCTGGGAAGCTGAGGCTGGGGATCACTTGAGTTCATGGTACCCAGGGCAACGTGAGCCTGCAGTTAAGGCAAAATAGTGAGACCTAGTCTCAATAAATAAACAAACAAACAAACAAATAAATAAATAAATCTGAAAAGACTGATTTCACCTTCAGCTAGCAGATTTCTGCATGTAATTTGGAACTAGTAAAGATGGATTTGCTTTCTTGAGGGAAGGAGGGCAAAGGGGATTCCAGAAAATTTTATAAGGGTTACATCTTACACACTTTTAGGTCAGATATTATGAACACACAAAAATTAACATCCCCCCCCACAGTTTCAGTTATAATAAAATCATTAAAGTGAAGATACTGATCGATCACCACTTCAAAATATATAACTTAAAAATCAATTTATTTTCCTAATGCTGAAAATAATTGAAGACTCAAATATGAAAACATAGTTTATTTTCTTATTCAGACTCTTGTAGTTTATTTTACAAAATAGCAAACAAAATTTGGTTCTTCATATTAATACGTAAAATGTATTACATACTGAAATATATATATAGCACTTAAGTTATAAACACATAGCAAAATCAGCATCACTTAACCAGCAACAACCATGTTTTCACATAATTAGGAATTCTCAGGAGATAAACACTGTTTTTAGCTTAAATATGTAAATAGTCTTTGATGCTTTAAGTTAACTAGTATTTACAAAAGCTAATCTAAAAACTATCACCCCCTACAAAAGTGGTGAGCTTTTGGATACAATTTTGCCATCATGCCATAACAAAGACTTAAAATTACAGAAAGCCAGCAGGAACTAATCACTTCAGTGGAATCGCAGTAGGTAGAACTTCTTATTTGTGATTCAGAAATATACACTGTGAGAATCCAAAAGGGATGCTTTTGAATCTTCAGTTGTTGATTTCTTTATGATTCTACTATCTCTTAATTCAGGTTAGATTATGCCCTCTGATCATCTAACTGTGATAGAGGGAAGTTGCATAGGGACTTTCTTCATCTCTGGGGAGAAAAAAAAAAAACAGTATAAATCAGTGCTTAAAAATTGTTTTCAGAAAGCTAACATATATACTTACAACTTAATATCCACTTTCAGAAGGGCAAGAGTGTATTAATTTAATGAAAGTTTTTAGGTCTTGAAAACCGTATGAAATGTAAATGCTCATCAAGATATGCTTTATTGATTCTATTTTATTGGTATCTCAGTTATCAGATAAAGAATGGTGTTTGTTATATACGTATTTATTTATGTTATAATTAAATGAAGCATATTAAGTTATAAATTATATCAATATGTCTATTGCTTGGGTTTTTATATTCTACCTATTTCAAAAGAATGTGAGGATACTAAAGGTCGGGCACGGTGTCTCGTGCTTGTAAGCTTCAGCCTATGAAGTGGCCGGGGCTAGGGATCGTGGTTCGAGTCCCACCTGGGCCCGAAGCGAGACCTAGTTCCAAAAAATAGCTGGGCGTGGTGGCGCGCGCCTGTCATCCCAGCTACCTGGGAAGCTGAGGCTGGGGATTGCTTGAGTCTGTGGTACCCCGGGCAACGAGAGCCTGCAGTTCCACAGGCAAAAATAGCAAGACCTAGTCTCAAAAAAAAAAGAATGTGAGGATACTCTGGTTTCTCTTCAGATCGTATAAATCTTTCACCTTTTACTCAAAAGAATGTGAGGTACCCATAGCAAAAGGCATAAATATAAAATGGTGATTTAAATAAAAATAAAAATCAGGACTAAGGAAAGGTAAAGGATACATGTATAAAGCTGGGCATGGTGGCTCATGCCTGTAAGCTTCAGCCAATGAAGTGGCTGGGGCTAGGGATTGTGGTTCAGGTCCCGCCAGGGGGCACGTAGCGAGATCTACTCCCAAAAAAAACAGCTGGGCATAGTGACACGTGCCTGTAATCCCAGCTACCTGGGAAGCTGAGGCTGGGGATTGCTTGAGTCTGTGGTACCCCAGGAGCCTACGGGTTCACGGGCAAAAATAGTGAGACCTAGTCTCAAAAAAAAAAAGGGGGGGGATACATAGGCTACATTATAGCAGTTGAACTGAACATCAATTTTAGTTGTAAGCTTCCTGATAACCAAAGCAAAAAAGAAAGCCCAATAGGTCATACTATTCTTAGAATCATAAAGGAAGAAGGAAACCAATTCTATAGAAGAGGGAAAGGTTTTCACTAATGCCAAATTAAAGAACAAAGAATTCAAATGAGATTTTATGTAGGAAACACCAGGTAACACATAATGACAAATTTTAGAGGGGTCAGTGTTTTCTAGGGTATTGCTTCCTTTGGAGGCAGCAATTAGATGTTTCTATTTGACTACTATCCAGAATTGCTGGTTGAACAGTTACACTATTCACTATTAGGGTAAGGAAGCAGTTTTTCATTATAAATAACAGACAAAGGCGTCACATCAAATAAAACTTATGAAAAGGAACATTTTTTGATTTTGTATATTTAAAAATGCCTTTCTAGAATTAGAGTATAGTCTTTAAAGAAAAAAGGAAGAAAAAACCTTGATTAAGCAAGGGCATAGTCAGAGTGATTTATTAAGCACTCTTTTACCTGCTCTCTTCTTTCAGTTTCTTAGCTGCCTGTGTTGATAACTTAATCTGCAAGTCTAGTCTCTGCAGGAAATCTCTGGCTGACACTTCCTCAGGCTGCACAGGCTGAGCATCAGACTCATGAGGACTGGCAGGAGAGAGATCTTCCCCAGTTGACACTGACTCTTCTTCTTCATGAGAAAAACTGCTGTCAACGGTTTCATTTTCTGGAGAATCTATTGAGTTAAGTCCATTGAACAACAAAGGCTTCTCTGATATAACTGGGATATTCAAAGTTTTCTTCAGAAATATACAATCATTGGTAAACAGTTTATTTGCCCTTTTAATCTGCTCCATCTAAAATATATTTAAAAAAAAAGAAACAGTTAAATATAAATAAATCTAGGAATGGGGCTTATCATACAACACAGAACTAAGCATGTTCAAGAACAAAATACGTGCAATGCTTTCTCTGGATTTGAGAGTCTTAATCCAGATTTAGTCAGATCCCTCAGACGCCCCCAGTTATTTTAAGAGATGTCAGGAAATTGCATTTCCGATTTTAAAAAAAGGAACTTAAAAACATTTTCCCAGGATATTATTTCCCCTACTAGGCAGTTTTTGCCAATATCAGTAGCCATAATAACAAATCCTGAAATCTGACTGGAATTGGTGCTACAAAATGGGAAGGGAATGGGGAGGAGTTAAAGTGAGGAGGGGGCACACTGGACTGTGGTGCAGTCTGTGAGTGCTGTGATGGTTGGTGTGTTATGGTAACATGCAGTGAGGTGGTATGATCCAGTGCTTCTGAATTGCACACAGTTGTCAAATACTGTTATCGCAAGAAAAAAATTAATTTTTAACATTTAATAAATTCCATTCTTAACATTTTTATTATCTGATATTTAAAAAACTTACTGGGACTGCTATTTCACTTATGAAATACTTCTTGTGTCTCTAGAACTGTGTTTGTTTAATGGATAGAGGGGTAGTGCAGAGAAAAATGAATCTTGGAAAAACAGAGTAGACTGGGGGCTGCCATCATCAAGAAAGGCCTAGCAGAAAAGAGAGGGCTCTGATTGTGATGATTTTTGAGCTTAGATGGGGCCTAAAGAACTGGTGTAAGTGGGACAGGTAAGGAAAGCAAGTAGAGAGCACATTACAGATGATATTCTCATATTTTTTTTCTATCCTTTGTAGTAGGAAAGCTTTTCTACTTTGAGAAAGTAAGTCTCTGAAGATCCACTCTACAAATACAAGAAACAAAGTACATAGAGGTTATGTATCATGGCATCATACTACAAATGGCACATGAAGAAGCTAGAATTTAATATGGTTTTTGTAACCTCAAACTCCTTCACAGATTGGGGATCTCCCCACAAATGACAGAAATTGGAGGTGGAGGTAGGAATAAAGGGGTAATTGGAATTCACACTTGCCATTTCATTTAACCTTCTTAATAGTTCTACAATCCAGATATTATCATCTCTGTTTTTAAAGTAAAGAAACAGACTAGAGAGTTAAGTGACTTGGCTAAGTCCACAATGCTGGTAAGGACAGAGAAGACTCAAATGACCCAGTTTAAAGCATGCTGGGAAAATGCCTAAGCTTATGCTCATCTAGATTAGAACATATCTGCAGATTTCTCCACCCAACTAGCCTGGAAACTCAAACCCATGCTAAGTTCGTTACCATCTCATACTACCTCATATTCATCACAACTGTATCTCATGACCTGTGTCACTGGTCAAAAGTTAAGCACTCTGCTTGTGAATCTGACAGACCTGGTTTCAAATCTCAGTTCAATCAGTGTGAACTGTATGAACATGAACTTGTCATTCATTTCATGCAGCCTGCTTCCTCATGCATGAAACAGGTATTATCTATTCTTCACAGGTTTGGTGGAATGATTAAAGATAGTTTATACCTACACAAGTATAGATTATCTATCTATCTATCTGAGAAAGCAAAGAATATTTAGCAGAGCAAGTGACTATACAAGACCAGTGCTCTAACCCCTGAGCTATGGAGCCGAGAGCAAGTGACTATAGATGGTACTTATTACTCTCCATTTCCAATAAGACTCTACAGCACACAATGAATAATTGATTGTACTAAGTCCACACACGTCTCCTTAAATTTTGTGAGCGAAATTTCTGTTTAACGCTAAAATCCTTACAACACCGGGATTTAAGTGCGTGACTAATGGAACCAAATTATGGGAGTTCCTAAATGCCAATTGATTATGAATGAAAAAGTTTTCTTCAAAGAATCTGATAAAACAATCAAGTGGACCAGTTTCTCATACTTTACTAATTATAAGTTGAACCCATGAAATAGTACACTTAAAGCTCTCTTTTAAAAATATCATCATAGCTAGGCATGGTGGCACATGCCTGTAAGCAGCAGCCTAGGAAGCTGCGGTGGAAACCAGGGATAGCAGTTCAAGTCCTGCTGGGGGCAACACAGCGAGACCTAGTTCCAAAAAAAAAAAAAGAGTTAGGCATGGTGGCATGCGCCTGTAATCCCAGCTACCTGGGAAGCTGAAGTTGGGGTTTGCTTGAGTCCATGGTTCCCCGGGCAAGGTGAACCTGTGGTTCCACGGGCAAAAACAGCTAGACCTAATCTTAAAAAATAAAAAAAAATACTATCATGTACCACATAACATCTGGTCAATAAAGAATTGACTATGTGATGGTGATCCCTATCATGTGTCACAGGTTATCCTCTCTAAGTCTGTATAATTAGCGATGTTTGTTCAACAATATTGCTCAGACCCAACACATTTCTCAGAACACATGCTTGCCATTTCACATGAAAGTATCTTTTGTGTAGGGCTGAAAGTGAGAGGGGGTGGAATTATAAGCATTTTATTTATGGAACCCCAAGCTAATCCATACTGTAAACCCAGGGTTTCAAGGCACTCTGGTGTCATTAACACAGAGGTTCCAGGAGCCCCCCTAAATCGTTAAATTGTTTGCTCATGCTAGACAACGCTTGTAACATTGTATTTTCAAGCTTTCTGTGCAGAATGTCTTTACCCTTAGTCACCAAAGGAGGAAGTAGCAGACCTCAGAATCAAGCAGGTTAAGAATGGCGTAAAAAGCATATACAGGGAAGACAAAAATGACCAAAAGTTCCTGATAGCTCATTATCATGTTAAAGTCCTCACCTCTGGATGGAATTTCGCTGCCATCTTCTGCACATATGATGCATAATAAAGCATGATCACCAGCTGAGCAGACACCAAGAAAAAACTGCCCAGAGTGGTGTGCCACATGGTTGCAATTACCACTGTACCTGACCCATCCCAAGCACAGCTCAATATAATCTGTTCCTCTGGAGTCAAACTGAGAGCCTTTTATGCCCAGAGAGGTCTCCCTGGAGCTCTATCTCTTGTTCTTTTGTCCTTTATCACATATCTCCAGTGAGTTTCTGGAATCCTCATTTCATTCCTGACTGAGGTTCAAGAGTCCTACACTTGGTCTTTGGGACTGGTGTGGTATCTGGTGAGATACACCTTAATCTAGAATTCCTGGCATCCAGTGAGCTTCCTGGGAATAACTCATTCATGTTGCCAGAAGCTTGGGAAAAGGACTAGAAACTCTTTTGTTTGAAGGGTCACTAAGAGAAGTTCAGTAACAGGGTGAAGTGGTCTTTTATATTCTAGTTTCCAGAGTGAAGAATGGGCAAATAAAGGTGTGGTGGTGCACACCTGTAATCCCAGCTACCTGGGAAGCTGAGACTGGGGATCACTTGAGTTTGTGGTACCCAGGGCAATTTGAGCCTGCAGTTCCCTGGGCAAAATAGCAAGACCTAGTCTCAAAAAATAAACAAATAAAATCTGAAAAGACTGATTTCACCTTCAGCTAGCAGATTTCTGCATGCAATATGGAACTAGTAAAGATGGATTTGCTTTCTTGAGGGAAGGAGGGTGAAGGGGATTCCAGAAAATTTTACAAGGGTTACATCTTACACACTTTTAGGTCAAATATTATGAACACACAAAAATTAGGCCCCCCCCACAGTTTCAGTTATAGTATGTGAAAATATGGTTGTTGTTGGTTAAGTGAAGCTGATTTTGCTATGTGTTTATAACTTAAGTGCTATATATGAATATATATATATTTCAGAATGTAATATGAAGAACCAAATTTTGTTTGTTATTTTGTAAAAATAAACTACAAAAGTCTGAATGAGAAAATAAACTATGTTTTCATATTTGAATCTTCAATTATTTTCAGCAATAGGAAAATAAATTGATTTTTATTAGAACTGAAAAGACAGAGTTCTTTTCACCCGGTCTTTACTCTGGAAATTAAAATATAAAAGACCACTTCACCCTGTTACTGGACCTCTCATCATCAAGTAAGGTACTAATGTATAGGAAGCACAAGATAAGGTGGTAAGTCAAAGCCTGGGTGAAGTCTGGGAGTCAACAGGGAATGAAGAGCGGGGTTCCCTGTAGTTTTTATACTTGCTGTTTCAATTTTGCGATTCTATATGTGAATTCAATTCACTTATAGAATTGATACTTTGACTAGGATTTGAGCATCCTGAACTGTCCAAAACTATGCCATCTCCATCTTAGTAGCATCAGCAACCAATTAGAGTATATACTGACACCGTCTGAACTCTCAGATGACACACTGGATGCCAGTGTCAAAGACATCATAGACACTTAGAAAAAGTTAGCATCAAGGTGGAAACCAAGCCAAGGATGAGCAGATTTGAGTTTGAAGGTGAAACAGATACATGAGACATACTTTCTGGGTTAGAATCCTGGCTTTGCCACTTTCTAACTATTCTCTATAAACCTGTTCTCTATAAACAATACAATCATGCTCACTTAACAATAGAGATACATTGAGAAAAATGACTGTAGGTTTGTCACTGTGCACACATCACAGAGTGTACTAACATAACCTAGGTGGTACAGCCCATTGCATGTCTAGGGAACCTATAGGAGCCATTGTTATATATATGTGGTCTGTGTTGAGTGAAACACTTACGTGGTGCTCAACTGTAGTCTTCCCACAATAAGATTCCAATGAGGACTAAAGGAATCAATTCTTGTCAAGTATTCAGAACAATGTATGACAACCAGGAAGCATCTCAATAACATTAGCAACTAATACCATTAAATACAGTCAAAAGTGAGAAAGGAACAGGTAAAAACGGATTCTGACATGTATTCAGCAAATGAGAAGTGAAGAGTGTGAATTTTCTTTCATTGATTATGTACATAATCAACATCCAATTGATTATGTACATTGATTATGTAAACAAGGCTAAATGCATAAAATTCTGTTGTCACTACCCTGAGATTATGTTTTTGTTTTTGTTTTGCAAAAAGTAATGAATTTGACCTTAACTTGTTCTCCTTTATAAGCAATGGCTTGAACCAACTACAAAGGCTTCAAACTCTTGTTACCTGCAGTAAAGGTAAGGAATGAAACCAATCATGCCACAAACCTGGGTGGGGAGAGGGAAGGGGGGAGGATTCAGAAAGATCAGTTGCAGGAATAAGAAAGCTAAGGCCTTGGATGCCAAGGTGAGAACTTGTGTTTTATTTTAAATGTGTTAAGAAAGCACTGGAGGCTAACGGGAAGGCGTGTCATGACCTGAATCCTGTTAAAGATCACTCTGGCTACTTTGTGGAAAATGAACTGGCAAGAAAAAGGCATCAATAGAAGCAGAAAGTCCAGTGGTAATGGAAGCGCAGCAACACAGGCCAGACTCTAGATAACCCCCATAATGAAATGATGTTTTGTTTTGTTTTGAAATGTCTTATACTTTCATGTGAACATAGCTGGATCTAGATGTTCTAAGAACTGCATCTCACAAAAAACTAACAAAGTCATGATCCAATGCAAAAACGAACTAGAAAACTCAATTTTCCCACCTGTGCTCTGTTCAATATTTCCTAATACCCAATTAATGCTGAGAATAGAAAGTGTGACCTTTTCAAAAGTGACACAGAGTTGCCCTGTTTCTTGAGGGTGGCTGAGCAGCGAGAGGTATAGCATTTGAATGCTTTCAGTTCAAAGGTCTCTCCTGAGGAGGAATGAATAGCATGACTCACAAAAATTTACTATCTGGTCACTAAGAAACAGATTACAAAATAATTAAGCACTATCAGGAAGGCCATAGGTCTACCAGGCTAAAATTACATAGAAGTAATACAGTATCTTCAAAAACTTAAAAAGAACTTATTTAATGACTCCTGTAAATACATTTTATATAGGTGAGTTCACTCTGGAAGAAACTCACAAAACTCCCTCCCAAAATGTATCTCAACACCAGCATGTAGTTATGGCTAACAACTCTCCCCAAAGGTTACTTGGGTCAGCTTCATCAGGCCACCTGTCTAACTGTGAACACATTTAAAATTTCTTCTTCCTTCACTCCATTCCTTAAAAAAAATCCTTTCCCCAAACATTTTAGGATACACAGTAACATACATAGCAATGTATGGCTTGCAGAATATTTTCACACACATATAGAATTCTCATTTAATTATCATTTCACAGAAAACAGACAGGATTTTTTTAAAAGGATTTATTAGAAGTGCTAAATTCACATCCCCAGGCCCAAACACACAGTCTCTTGTTAAGTTCTAGGTGTTGGTACCAATCAGACTCCTCTGTTGTCACACATTAATGGGAAAAATTCTTTCTTCTACCTGTCAACTCAGGAGAATATGAGATTCCATTCATCTGAAATGTCCAGGGAAAGGCAAATCTGTGGATTTGGAAGTAACTTCACGGTGATCTGCAACTGGAGATGGCACAGAGAGTAAGGGCAATGGGCACAGAGATCTTTCCAGAGTGGTGGGACTGTTCTAAACTTGAATTTTGCTAGTTGACTGCACAACTGCAAAAGTAGTAAATGTCAGCCAGGCATGGTGGCATGCCTGTAATCCCAGTTACCTGGGAGGCTGAGACTGGGGATCTCTTAAGTCCACGGGTTCAAGACAACCCTGGGCATCATAGCGAGATCTAGTCTTAAAAAAAAAAAAAAAAAAGTACTAAATGTCCTTGAACTGCACACTTAAAATGGCTGAGTTTTGTAGTATGGAAATTATACCTTAATAAAGCTGTTTCTCCATAGACAATACATGATAATCTACTACTACTAAAGACTTATAAAACTACGACTACTAAAGACTTTTAAAACTACTTTACCATGTCTGCCATTACAGTCAAAGATTATTTGCAGTTCTATTTGTTTATGGTTCTTTCCCTTTGACTGAAAAGGGTCAGCAATTTTTGCCAACAACAGGGCTAAAATTATAATCACAAATGATTTACATATACACTTACATTTCTAACTCAGGTTGCTTACTTCCCCTAAAATGATAATAATTTCACCTTTTCTCAGTAGGGTGGCTTCTCTTAGGGGAAATATTTAGAAAGGACTGAGCTTAGCTGCTCTTTGGAAAAGAAAGAGAAGACCCTGGCAAAACTAATTAGGCAGTAACTGAGGGAACTAGGGGCTATCTTGTCTCTTTAAGGGGCAACACCACGCATGTTGTCAAAGGGAAGCAAATAATAGGTCTCCCCCTGTCTTCTTACTTTCAGTTTCTTTACTGTTCTCTCCGGATGTTTTTCTAATGTTTCCAAACCCTAGAAAAGTTCACAGTGATTACCTAGAGCTGGTTGGCCTTCCAGAGAGCTGAATCCAAACAAAGATATAACTATAAAAGCAATAGCTAAATCTAGAATACTGGGTCAAGGACTGAGCCTTCATGTCTCAGCCATGGTAAGAACTGCCAGGGGAACTCCAGGTCAAGTTAGTGCATATCTGAGATCTGAACTATATTTTCAGTTCCCCACACCCACTTCCTTAAATGTATCTTACCACAGCAGGGATGCATCTCAAGGTGTGTTTAATGTTAGGATCCCCTGGTGGAAGGGGAGGAAATAAACACAGCATCAGTAACTGTAGAAGTCTTCTTTTTACAGTTTTGAAAACTAATCTGTAAATTGACACAAATCAGCCTTTGCAATTCCAGTCAAGCAGCCTGCATTCCCTTCAATCAGCCCTTCCCTGGAACTCATCTTTCAGAGTGTGTTCAACTCAGATCCGGAAGATTTCTTACTGATCAGGCTGTCCGGATTTAGTCCCTGTATCTGAAGAGGGCCTAGCTTCTTCCAGACTCAGACTAGCACAGACTATAGAGAAATGAATCAGAGAAGTTCCTAATCTCTTCAAGTAGCTGCAGGCTAATAGAAAGCAGTCACTGACAAACTCACCATAAATAAAGAGGAAAACATACTGTTTTGTAGCTCCAGCATCTAGACTGGGCCTCAAACAAACCAGGCTCAAATGTAGATGAAAAACAATGAATGCCAGAGATGTGAATAATGGTTAATGATATTGAAGGGAGTAGTGGGAAGGGTAATTAAGTTTTCTAAGCTACTGGTAGCAGAGCTGGAGTCCATCAAATGTCAGGCCTCGCCAGGTTCTTGAACCTCCACATTCTTCTTCCATGCAGACTCACTCCTAGACCCCTAGATCACTAGGGCAAAGATAATGAAACTAAAGAGCAAACAGGCAGAAAATGTATAGCATATCAGCAAATCATACAGAATCAAATCACCCCTCACCACTTCCTCCTCTACCGCTCTTGGGTCTAAGCTACTGTCCTCTCACCTGCATGAATGCAAACACCTTTGTTTGATCCCTGCCACAGCACTTGCCCTCCTATAGCGTATTTTACAGGGAACCTTTCCATGCACAAGATAGTGTGTCACTCTTGTGCTCAACTCCCTCCAATGTTTTTTAACTTACTAAGAGAGGATAAAAAAAATCAAAGTTCTACCAGGGAGGCCTTCATAGTCTTTAATGATTAGTCCAAATCCATGCCATTCATTCAAAGCACTAGCCACATCCCAGCATTCCTGGCACTTGTCAGTTATGCTTCCATCTTTGCACACTCACTGTCCCTGTCTTCATGGCTCCCTCCCCAACAGACATTCTGCTCAGAAAGGTCTTCCACAGTCAGAACAGTTGGTACTGCAGCCACCTTTACCAGCCCTTCCTATCTCCTTTCCCCCACTTAATTTTCCCCTCATTTTGTTTAACGCTACCTAACATAAACATTTTTTGTTTGCTTACTATCTCCATGATTTTTATTCACTAGCATCCCCAGAAAAATAAAAGCTGAAAAAGAAAAATCCAATAAGTGATAAAGACTGTTGGGAAAACAAAGCAGGGAAGAAAGAGAAGCAAGTCACACAGCCAGTATAAGCTACATTATTTGCAGGAACCCAAAAAAGGAGAAAATGTGGAGCCCTGGTTTACAAGGTTTTAAAATTTTAAGACAGCAACAGCAGGCATTATATTAAGTACAGAGCTCTTCCATGCTTGTACAACATATTTTTAGGGCTCTTTTTCTGGATATAGATTTAAGGTCAACTAGGAGCTTTTGTTTTTAGTCTGTCCTAGGATGTTCTCCTATGCAGTTTGAGGTACATATTTTTTTCCCACAGCTTAGTGATGAACCCTGTTGCTAGCCATTGAGTACCACTTCAGATAACCAGTTGCCAGCTTGTTCCTCTGGTAACATGGATTAGCAACCGTGTCTCCATTTTACCCTACATTCTGGAACCCCATGGCACCTAAAATATTACTAACTTTTAGCAGTTTCCTCCATCAAGGGACTGAAAGTCCTGCCAAGTCCTCCAGCTGGGAAGTTGACATAGGCAGACAAACTTTTTTGAGTTTGTGTTACCCTATGGCTGCAGAACTATGGTTTACTCTCACCAGACACAGGATGTTAAAGACAACTATTTGCCTAGACTGACTTAATATTCTGATGTACTGCCTCAGGTTGCCCAGTCTCCAATATTTCATCTTCCATTGTTTTTTAAAACAATTTAAATAAGCTATAGATGATTTTGATGATAAAATTAGACAATGTTAAACAGCTTAACAATACCCACAGCCCTCGGACCAACTTGACGATAAAATTAGAAACCTAACTTACTTAACTTATTCATGTTCAACCAAGGAGAGAAAAAAATCCATCTACCCTTTTAGCTCCTCCCCATCTCAATTTACAATGAATACACCCAATTAAGTCTGCAGATATGAATTAATATAAGAATATCATTTCACTGCAATGCTATTATCACTTTCACTGGTTCTATATAAGTGGAAGAATTTCAAACAAAAAAATTCACCAATAGTTTAGGGCCTAAAGTAAATTATATAGATGCAATAAACCAGTGGTTCTCAACAAAAAGTGTCTTCCTAGGGGACATCTGATAATATTTCCATGGAGGTACTACTGGCATCTAGTAGGCAGAGGCAACAGAGGTTTCTAAACATCCTGCAATCACTGGACAACCGCTCCCCCCCAGCAAAGATTTATCTGGCTTATAATAGTGCTAAAGTTGAGAAACCTTGTAATAGACTATTTGTGACTATGGATTATGATTCATTAGACCTGAACTCAACTGCTTAGAAAATGAATTCTTTAAAAAGTTATTTTAAAAATCTGATTTATACTTTATTGCAAACGGGTGATAAGATTGTAATAGGATCTATATGAAAGAAAATGAGAATTAGAAATCATTTGGTCAAAGGTGGAGAACTGTAGTAACCAGGGATTTAGGAGCCATAGGCAACCCAGGAGGGCAGTGGGTAGCAGAGTGACTACTGGGAGAAGGGGCCAGAGAAATAACACTTTTCTGAATACCATGGATTCCCAGGCTCAGTCCTCCTAGCCTAGTAGATAAAATATACAGAAACCAGACAGAAAAAAAAAAGTCCCTTCAGTAACCAAGATGCTAAGACAGCTCTTGATAAGACTAGGATAAAAACAGGGGGATAGAAATCAGAAAGACTATCTAAAGAAAAGCAAATGTCTTATCATTATTTTAATTCAAGTTGGTCTAAATGACTAAGCATACTTGGAAAATATCCTAGGTACTCATCCATCTTCCCAACTGTGAAAAAAAAAAGGTTAATTATACCTATCTCTCAGATTTACTAGGAAAATCAAGTTGAATATAAACAAAGATAGAGCAGGATAAATGCAATCCTGACACACAGCAGCATCCAACAGAAGCACCTAGCAATATTCCTCATTTGGTTTCCTCTAGCTCTGACCCAAACCAGGTAACACTAATGCACAGAATAATTGTAGTTCGTGTTTTTCTGTATTGGTTCACCTTTAGAAACTCTCAAGAGGATAGAATGGGACTATACATGGCATGTCTACATCAGTATACACCCGCACAGTATGATTTTTGCTCTCAAAATGTTTAAATGATAGAAGGATTTGCTAGGTAAACATACACCAGCTCAAATGTACAAAATAGATTACTCAGTCTCTGTGTCACTGGGTGGAGGATGAGCGTCTCACTTTAAGAGAAAGATAGAGATAAGATCACCTTTCTTCCCATTGCTGTTTCAGGAAAGAACACTGAAAACTGATACAGAACTCAAATGCAAAGTGGCCACCATAGGGCTAGAGTTAATTATAACTAATTTCAATGAAACAATATGTTCCCTCAGGTTTCCATGTTCTTCCCAGAGCTGTAATGCAAGATGCCTATGACACACACACTTATAAATTTGTAATAAACACAGCTCTCCAGCTCACCTAGACTACACTTCTTGGCTGCTGCTTAGCGACAGGTGTCACATTCACAGTCGCCAGTGAACCCAGGGGTATAATTTCACTTCTAAATAAAGAAGCCTAATCGATAGAATCAGAACCATCCAGCGGGAACAACACTACCCTTCCTGACTCACCACAGCGCTAGTTTGTACAGAAAAAATTTCCTGGCCATGTCTTCACCTTATAATAGCCAGCAGTGTGATGGGGGCTGCAAATTGTGTCAGCGTGACTCCTGGTACCCGTGGGCTGCCCACGTGATCTGCTCCGAGTCGGGGCAGAGACCCGGAGCTGATGCACCAACAGCCAGGCCCGCCCCTCTGGCTCCCGGACCAGCTCTGCCGCCCACTGCAGTCGCCAGCGGAGCGCACTCGGTGAGCGCTGGGCGCCGCGCCGCTGGGGACCGATGGCTGCCTCCTCAGGCCCCCACTACCTTTATGCCCGCATCCCCGCGCCACGCACCCTGCTCACCGTGACTCCGTACTTGAGCGCGATGCCCTGCAGCGTGTCCCCGGCGCAGACCCGGTGCTCCACATGGCGCTCGATGACGCCGGCTCCCAGCGGCGCCCGCACGCTGGCCGTGCTGCCGTACGAGCGGGTTTTGGTGCGGGCCAGGCTCAGCGACAGCTCGGCCTCCTCAGACTCGGAGCCCGAGCGCGAGCGCGGCGGCGGCGAGGGGGCTGAGGGCCGAGGTGCACGGGGGCCGCCCGCCCGCAGGGACAGTGCGGGTGAGGAGTCCGCCATGGGTCCTGCGGAGGCCGCCAGGTCGGGCCGCTAGCCAAAGGGGCGGTGCCTCCTCCTCCTCCGCCTCCGCCGCCGCCGCCGCCGCCGCCGCCGCCTCTGCCGCCTCTTTCTCCTCACTGGGGCTGTAGCTGGTCGTTCCGCGGGGGCGGCGGGCCGGGCATGGCGGCCGCCTCCTTCCTCCACGTGCCGCCTTCTCTCCCCGCACCTGCAGGGGAAGAATGAAGCCAACTCCCGCAGATGGCCGGCCTACTGCCAGGGCTCCACCCTGCCTTCCCATATCGGTGAGGGCACGCAAGCCCTTAGGGGAGAAGGGAGCCGATGCTTAGGCGTCCTCAGCCCTGCATGGACCCTACACTTGATAGAATCTGGTACAGCTTTGCTCTGATGGCAGCAGAACACCAGAGCTTTGCTCTACCTTCTGTCATTGATTCCCAGCAGGCACCAGCTTTCTCAGACCTTAGAGTCTTGCCAAGGGTACTTTCCTTGCACCACCACCACCAATCGATTGCCCCCCATGACCTCAAAGAAAACACAGATCCCATTGAACGCACAAATTTTCAGGGTTCCTCTTAGCTGCCTGGAGGCCCTGTCCTTTCAACATTACACCAAGCGGAACAGCTTTTTTCTAAGGCCTGATGGTGATCTCAAACTAACCCTTGAATTGAAATTCACTCTCCACTGCACACCAATGCCAATTTTAGTTCTGGGTTGCCTTGAAAGTCTGACTACAGTTTATTCTCTTGGCTCACTTCTTTGAATTTACTATTTGCAATCCTTTTCTTTTTCTTACAGGTATTCTTTCTTAATACCCAGAAATAATCACAACTCTCCAAAGTCAGTAAGTCCACCAATGACCTCACAGATAGATTAGATAGATAGATAGATAGATAGATAGATAGATAGATAGATAGATAGATAGATAGATAGATAGATAGATAGATAGATAGATAGATAGATAGATAGATAGATAGATAGATAGATAGATATTTGAGACTCGGTCTTGCTATTTTTGCCCGTGGAACCACGGACTCAAGCAATCCCCAGCCTCAGCTTCCCAGGCAGCTGGGATTACAGGCGTGCGCCACCACGCCCAACTATTCTTTTGGGACTAGGTCTTGCTATGTTGCCCTGGGCAGGTCTCAATCCCCGTGATCCCCAGTCCCAGCCGCGCTTCCATTGGTTGTCACAGGCACACAGCACCGTGCCTGGCAACTTCTCATCTATATTCATCATCTGAACAACCTCACCTCAACACGCTGGATTCTGACTGTAATCTGACAGAGTGGTTGCATCTACTAGACTCTAGTGCCCACGTTTCTGTTGCACTTTGAACAGCTTTCCAAAGACAGGTCAAGAAACCCAAAGTATGAGTCATTGGTTAAACTTTTGATATATGGATACGCTGGACTCAGGCAAAGGAACTAGAGCTCAATGGTCATGCAAAGAATGGAAGGGGAACAGTGGCTTACAAAACCACGCAAAAACTCATGGTTTCCATGAAGAACATTATTAACTCTCATTGGATTTTGAGCTATCATTTTCATTTTTATTAACCACGTTCTGGTTATATACCCTCCTGTACAACTGTACCCCTGATATGCTCCTGCCTAACAGAGTCACTTGAACTTGCTTTATTTCCACCTTCATACCTTGCATATGTCATACCCTCCACTTGTTACGATAATATAGATACTCTCTATCCCCATTTTTAAAAAATTTAAGGTCTGTTTCAAATGATATATCCTCTACCAGTTCTTCTCTGATTCTTCCCAGTGTCTCCTCCTCCAGCTACCTCATATTCCTCCATTGTTCCTCCATTGAATTGCAAGTCACTTTGTACCTTTTATTTAACTTATACATGATATTATTTCAGTTTACTGATCATAAACAAGACTACAGTGTTTACCGGCAACATAATTTCTGTTTAAAACTACTCAAAGAATTGAGCTGTTAGTAATTCAATGTTATAAAACAAAAGATTAAAATGTAAATATTGATTATGTTAATCAGAAAGTATAATTGTGGAAAAGACTGTATTCTAAGATAACCAAAAATATTTAGGAATAAACTCAAAATAAGCAAATCATGCATCATGTGGAAAAATGAAATTCTACTGAAGGCATTAAAAATGCAAATAAAAACAGAACTACACTATGTTTAATGGGTGGAAGATGCAAAATGATAAAAATATCATTTCCTTCCCAAGCTTATAAACATTAAAATTTTCAATCAAAATCTATAGTATTTTTTAAGACATCACAGACTTATCTCAAAATTCATATAGAGATAAAGAGCCAACCCTTGAAGAAAAATGAAGAAGAGAATTTGCCCTCATAGCCTTCAAAACTCAGAGTAAAGATGCGGGGACTAAACTTGCAGCACTGCTGCTGGGGTAGAAATATATCACAAAGAGACAATCAAGGAAGCTCAGAAATAGACTCATACCTGCCAGAGAAGCGGGCATGTGACAGATGTAATTATATTCAATAAATGTTGTGGGCATGATTAGTTATTCATGCATGTGGAGAAAAAAAATGAAGTCAGAATTCCACCTAACAAAATTAATCATACATTGATAAACAGTATAATTGGAAAAGACAAACTAATATTTTTAGAACAACACCTTTATAATTTTGGAATTGTAAAGAAATTTGTATTTAAGTAAAATACAGAAAATATAAACTCCAAAGAAAAATAAACTGATAATTTCCATATGTCAATATTAACAATTCCTATGTATGGAAAAATATATTTGGATATATAATCAATGAGTTTTACTCTCCAGAACATATTGACACAACTACAAATTATACTAAAAGACAAATACACACTACAAAATGACCAATAGATGAGAATACATGATTTCCAGAAAATAAAACTGAACTGGCAAGCAAATCTAGGAAAAGATGTTCAACCTCACCAATATACAAAGAAATTCAGTTTACAACTACAATTTTAAAGGCATGATATTATCAAAAGTCTACATACCTGTGAAAGTGTCAAAAACCAGGAATTCTCAAATAGTTTTGATGCAACCACTTAAGCACTGTTAAGATATCACATAATAAAACTGTAGAAGTACACACATGGAGTTCTGTTCTAGGAAACTGAACGTCTAAACCAGCATGAGTCTTTGTGCCATATTACATTTTAGATTAATTTTTAAATGAACTTCATAATTAAAAGATTTTTTAAAGGTAGTCTTCTATAAAAACAAGATAAATTTGAAAATTAGAACCATAAACAACTTGCATAGGTGAGACTATATAGATACAAAGTTTAAGTGGACCTCAAATCATTAAAAAATAATGAATCAGCACTAGAGTTAAAAATCTTGCCACCAAAAAAAAATAACTGTTAGAAAATTTTATTGGAAGATTTTATGAATTTTCAAGGACTCAATTAATCCAACCTTAGATTGGATCTACCCTTAAATTTAAGATTAAATTTAAACCTTAAACCAATTCTTTGCAAGATTTTACTCTTGCAAATAGAAGTAGCAGAAACAATTCTTGATCTAGTCCTTGAATACTCCCATATATATCATAATATAACCATGACCAAAATCAACTGAGAGAAGTAAAAAGAGACATAAAATAATCTCATTTGTAAGCATGGATGAAAGAATATTAAAATATTAAGTCAAATTTAATCGTGCATATAAAAGATGCTCCATCATGTGCAAAATGACTAGCTCAGAAACTGAAGGTTGCTGTAACATCATTAGTAGCTTAAATTACTTAATATTTGGAACCAAACAATGAGTCTAAGAAAGAACAAACAAGACTTAAAGGGAAAAAAGTTAAACTGTATTGAAAGACATTAAGGAAAACTTAAATGAAAAACCTATGATACCATACATGGACAGAAAGACTAATTTTTTTAAAGTCAGCACTCTACAAACTGATCTGTAGTTTCTATGTAACAGCAATGAATAACTACCATATTGCCTATTTTCATGAAATATGACAAGATAATTCTCAAATTAATATGGAAGAGCAACAATCTACAGAAAAACAAGATATTTCTAAAATATAATAAAGGGAAAATGCTTCCACTAGATATCATTATTATGATATTATTATGATATTATTATGAATTATTATGAATCTATTATAATTAGAATGCTGGAAGATCGATGTTAAGAATAATCTACACAAAACAAAATCACAAATGTATGACCTATGACAGGTAGCATTTCAGGTAACAGGGGAATGGTCCAGAAAGTACTTAAGAGAGAACAATTGGTTATCCATGTGATAGGATCTCTATTTTCTACCATATACAAAATATCATTTCAGATGGATTACATACCTGTATATGAGATAAAAGTATGAAATTATAATTATATTCTTGCCTTTGCCTGTGGGTTGTGGTGGTTATTTGTCTTTATCAACTCTGGGAAGTAGTCCTTTAGTTCAGGAAGTAGTTCATCCAAAGAACTTACTTTCTCACTTCACCTGTAACACTTATGATGCTTTCCAACTCAGGTAACAGAAAACTGCATCTCAGATTGACCTAACAATAAGGATATTTATTATCTCATATACCAAGAAATACAGAAGTAGGGCAGCACCAGGGTTGATAGATTTCCTGACTCTACAACATCACAGAACCAGATTCATTATCTCTATTTACTCTGCCATCATCGGTGGCTTTGTCCTAAGGTTGAAGCTCTTGATGCTTCTAAAATGGCTACCCCTCCATCTATGACAAACCTACAGCAAATATCATCCTAAATGGAGAAAAACTAAAAGCATTCCAGCTGAGATCTGGAACTAGGCAAGGATGTCCACTCTCCCCACTACTCTTTAACATTGTATTGGAAGTCCTAGCTAGGGCAATAAGGCAAGAGAAAGGCATAAAAGGGATACAAATAGGTAAAGAGGAACTGAAGCTATC